>JADBJO010015351.1:7500-10000 GCA_016801955.1 Conus betulinus
TTCGTCTGTCAGCCGGTCATTTTCCTGTTTAAAGTGAGACATTTCCTGCTTCAAGCCAATCAGTTCATCCCGGGAAGTAAAACAGACTTGCTTCCCATCTTTCACATCTTCACTGACTCGATCGGACTTACAGGTGAAGTTGGTCACCATGGCCACAACATCCCTCACAGTAAGATCCGGCGGGAGCGTAGAAGCTGCAGCAGCAGAACCCGGTCCATGTCCATGGTCTTTGCGGGTACTTCCGGCGCCGTCCAGGCAGGTTTGCCGCTCGTTGTCGGCCTTAGCAGAGCCAGGTCCTGGGTTCAGCTCCACATCACCACACCGTTGGAGTAAATGGCCGTAACAAAATAGAGGGAGTAGTTGTCCTAGGGTGACGCCGTCCATGCGTGACCTCAACGTTAAACACTGAACTCCTCATGTCGGATTTGAATGTTGCCCTGTTTTGACATAAAAGAGACAAATAACCGAGCAAACGCTGCACGTACAGGCCTGGATGTCAGTGATGCAGAAGGCATGACACCTCACAAATGTCACTGCTGACTTTAAAGTCACAAACATCTAAAATTTCAATGGGGGGGGGAAAAAACGGAGAAAAGGCACGGCGAGAGAGAGAGAGAGAGAGAGAGAGAGAGAGAGAGAGAGAGAGAGAGAGTTCTGAAAGAAAGGAGAATTGCATGGACTTACTTTTGTTATGCTGGACTTGTTCCCCCTCCTCTCCTCCCTACCACACACGTCACCCTCACTCTCCATCCCCCTCTCCCATAATCCCCTAGTTCTCCCCCTCCCCCTCTCTCTCTCTCTCTCTGTTTCACACACACATTCACTTGCACGCACGCACCTGCGCGCGCGTGTGCGCGCGCGCGCGCGCGCACACACACACACACACACACACACACACACACACACACACACTCTCTCTCTCTCTCTCTCTCTCTCTCTCTTTCGAAAAGTTTTTTCGGCTCACTTTTCATACCAGGCATGCAACTTTCAGAAGTTTGTGATATACCCCCAGGGGAACTCACGACTTTAAGACAGGGTTGAAAAAAAAAAATGCAAATGTTTCCTTGGCAACTCTTCTGATGGAAGTGTTGGAGTGGAAGAAACCGACACAACCAATTAGCTAAACGGCTGTTCACACGTAAACATAAACCGAAGGCGTATGTGGCACACCACGGGGAATATCGTCTTTATTGTCGAAGATAGAGGAGAGTTCGTTGGAGTTTTTTTCGTCCCTGTTGGCCATCTCTTCACCTCATGTCTTGGCTCTTGAGGTGCACATTGAAGTGCACTGGTGACAACCTGATAATATAAGTCCATCCGTCGAGATTTTCTTTGGAGTATTGGGAACTGGCAGAGAAAAGGCCAGTCAATGTTTTCTGACTGCGTCTTCTACTTCATCTTTCTGGCACTGTATTTTGCAGGCTGTTTTTGTTTTTTTTCCCCCTTAATCTGTAATTGAATAAAACATGTCTGCACCCTTCATCTTCAGCCTCCAGACAATTGCGAGTTTATCGTCTAATGCCTAGATGGTTTCTTAATTTTAGCTGCAGATTTACTTACAGCCCCTCCCTTATAAGGTGATATTACCAGAAGCGTCACTTTTCTTCTTCTTTGGTCTGTCTGTAAGCCAGATGATGCAAACACTACTTCACTGAATCTTGTAAAACCTTAAAGTCACATTAAATGGTGGCCTAGAATGTAGTTTCTAAGTGCTGGTGACGATTTGTGACGTAGATCTAGATGGAAAGACAACACTGTTAAGGACCCGAAGGCTGTAATAACAGAGGTTAAACGTGTCATAGAAAATGTGCATCAAGAAAGAAAAGTATTAGTTAAAGTTATAGATCTGGTCAAAGAGATTCCAAAGCTAACTTCAGAAGAAAAGTTTTTTACCTGAAGGTGAAATCACTCTTGAGGGAGCTGGAGAAGCTCTGAAAAATATTTATAATGGAAAGAGCTCGGGAAAACAGATGGTTTCACACCAGAATTCTTTAAGGTTTTCTGGAGACATTTAGGACATTTAGGGGTTTTAAAGCATGTAATAAGCTACTTAAAGATGGGGAACCGTCAAATACCCAAAAGAAAGGCTCCATAGTATGTATTCCTAAAAATGACAAGCGACAAACTTAAAAACGACAACAACAACAACAAACAAAAAAAAAACCCCTGACATCCTTACAGGATCCACGTGTATAAGCTAACAATAAAATCCGTTCTCCCAACACTAATACACGAAGACCAAAGAGGTTTCATGGCAAAAATGATTTTATTAGTGATAAAATATTTTTTTTTTTACGATCTTGTAGATTATTTACGATCTAAACACCTACCCTGCAAGCTAACCTGTGTAGACATTGAAAAAGCGTGCGAATCTCTAGACTAGAAATATATGCATACGATGATAGAATCATTTGATCTGGGGAGATACATGTCGTTGGATAAGGCATTCCGTACAGGAACAAAAGCTAGCATAGCTATGAATGGCCAATGCTCAAATTGG
>JADBJO010015351.1:40000-44047 GCA_016801955.1 Conus betulinus
CTTCTTTACCTTTCTCCCCTTTTTTTCTTTCTACTTTCATTTCTCCTTCTTCCTCCCTTCTATACTTTCTTTTACTTCCTTCCACTACTCTTTCCCCCCTTTTTTTTGCAACCCCTCCTTTTTCCCCCCACTCTTTACCTCCCCCCTCTTTTTTTCCCCTCCCCTTCCCCTCCCTCCTCCCTCTTATTTTTTTTTTTTCCTTCCCTCTTTCTCCTCTTTTTTTCTTTTTCTCCCCACCTTCATTTTTTCTCCTTTTTCTTTTCGCTGTTTTTTCTTTCCCTCCTTTTCTCCCTGTCTTTCATTTTTTCTTTTTTCCTCCCGTTTCCTTTTCCCCCTTTCCCTTCTTTTCTGCCTTCTTCTCTTTCCCCCCTTTTTTCCTCTTTTTCTGTCTTCCTTTCTTCCCCGCCCCTTTCCCCTCCCTCTTCCCTCCTGCCCTTCTTCCTGTCCCTTTCCTTCTTTATCTCATTCCTTCTTTCCTCTCCCCCCCTTTGGCCCCTCTTCCCCCGCCTTTTTCCTTCTGTGGGTCCCTCTCTGTCTTCTTCTTCCCTTCTTTCCTCTGTGTCGCTTCCTCTTCCCCTCCTCTCCTCTTTTCCTTCCTTAGTCTTCCCCGCCCTCCTTTTCCCTGGGTCTCTTTCTTCTGTCTCCCCTCCTCTTTTTCCCCTCCCCTTTCCTCTCCTCTTCCTTTCTCTTCTTTCCTATTCCCCCCCCTTTTCCTCCCCTCCTCGTTCCCTTCTTTTCCCTTTCCTTTCTTTCCCCTCCTCCGCTCATCTCCCCCCCTTCCGTCTCCTTTCCCTCCTCTTCCCTCCCCTTTTTTTTTTGGTTGTTGTTTGTTTCCCACCAGCCGGTTTGGTTTTCCCTCTCTTCCTTTGTTTTTCCAGATCCCCTTCTCATTTTTTCCCCCCCTTCTTCTGTCCTCCCCTTTCTTCCCCCTTTTCCCCCCTCCTCTCCTCCCCCTTTCCCCCTTCATTCTTCTCTCCTTATCCTTTTTCTTTCTTCCCCTCTCCCTCCTTCCATTTCTTCTGTCTTTGCTGTCGTACCTTTCTCCCTATCCTTCTCTCTCTCTCCTTATCTTTCCTCCCCTCGCCCCTCTTTCTTTCTCTCTCTCTCTCTTACCTCCTTTCTCTCGTCTCTCTTATTTCTTTCTCCCCTCCCCCCCTCCTCCCCCCTCCTTCCTCCCTTCAATCTTCCTTTCCTCTCCTTCCTTTTCTCTCCCTTTCCTTATCCCCTCTATTTCGTCTATCCTTTCCTTCCTTCTTTGTCCTTTCCGCTCTTTCCCCCCCTTTTCCTTTATTCTCCACCCCCCTTTTTTTTCTTTTTTTTCTGTCCCCTTCTTTTCTTCCCTCTTTCCCCCTCCTTTCCTTCCTTTTTTCTTTCTTTTCTTCCTTCCCCTCATTCTTCTCTCTCCTCGTCTTTCTCTCTTTCCCCTTTCCCTTTTTCCTTCTTTCTTCCCCCTTCCCCTACTTCTCTTCTTATTCTCTTTTGTCTCTTCCTTTTCCTGTTTGTAATGGTCCCTGTTCCTGGTCGTGTCTTAGTCTGGTCCCTGTGCTGGGGCTGCTGCCCCCTGTTTCTGTCTATCTCCTCTCATCTCCTCTTCTCCCCTCTCTTCCACTCTCGCTCTCTCCTCCTCTCTCTCTCTCTCCCTCTTCCTCTCTCTCTCGTCTCCTCTCTATGTGCGTGTGTGCGTGCCAAACGTGCACGCACGCGAACGTCGCATGTGTGTGTGTGTGGTGTGGTGGTGTGTGTGTGGTTGTGTGTGTGGGTGTGTGTGGGTGTGTTGGTGTGTGGTGTGTGGTGGTGGTGTGTGGTGTGTGGTGAGTGTGTGTGTGGGTGTTGTGTGTGTAGGACTTGTCTGGCCCGCGAGGGGGGAACCTTTGGTAAAGATTGTATAACAAGATGTTGGAGACCGAATTTTTCATTCATTCTGGCATCGCCCCAAAGTGATGAAGAGTTTACGAGCTATGTTTTCTTCCCCAGAACAAGTATACGGTGTGAAATCTGTTTCAACCCTGTGCAGACTATTCTCGGCAGGCAAGAATGTTTCTGTTAAAGTTGAGGTAAATATTTATAATTCAGCAAAATGGTGTAAGTTTATGATGACCAGCCTGCTCTATGTTTTTAGTGATTATGCCATTACGCCTTTAATACACATTAAAACGCTTCCTGCATTTTGCTTAGTCATTTTGCGTCATGTTCTGAAGGGGATACACTCTGTATTTTCTTTTGGTGTTAGTACGTAATACTCACACAAAGGTGGGTGACAGGATAATTAAAGCCTTGAATCTGAAATCTGGTGTGTGTGTGGTGTGTGTGTGTGTGTGGGTGTTGTGTTGTGTGTGTGTTGTGTGTGTGTGGTGTGAGTCGTGCGTGACGTGCGGTGCGTGCGTGCGTCTCCTCTCTATCTCTCATCTCCTCCTCTCTCTCTACTTCTCTATCTCTCCACAGTGAGGAACACGGGGCTACACCCACTTGCACAAAGACCAGTAGTTATCACAAGCTACGGTGTTATACCTGTACAATGTGTGTCTGGAGAGCTCGTCCCGCCATCATGGTGATGAAACGACGGGGACTGTTGGGCTCGACGTTCTCATCTCCATCCATTGCCCCCAGTCCCCCACTGATTGCCAGTTCTGTAATGTCTTTATCGCCTGTAGGTATGGTCTGTCTGTTTGTCTGTCGCTCTGTCGTCTGCCTGTTTGGTCTGCGGGTCTCTCTCTCTCTCTCTCTCTCTCCTCTCTCTCCTCTCTCTCTCTCGCTCTCTCTCTCCCTCCATTGCCCACCCCCCTCTCTCCCTCTTCTTCCTCTCATCCCTTTCCCCATATCCTCTATCACTCTCTCTCTCTCTATCTCTTCTCTCTCTCTCTTCTCTACTCTCTCCTCTATCCCCTTAATCTATCTTCCTCCTCTCTCTACTTATCTATCCCCCCCCTCCTCACTCCCCCTCTCTCCCTCTTCTCTCTCTCATCCTCTCTCTCCCTCTCCCTCCTATCTCTGCCTCCCAATTCTTCTTCCTCCTGCTTTATCCCTTGCTTCTGCACTCTCTCCTTCTCTCCCCCTCTCCTTCTCTCCCACTCCACCTTACCTCTCCCTCCACCTCCCCCCCCCCTTACTCTATATGCTCTCAAAAGTCAGTGAGAAGACGAGGACGCCCCACTTCCAGGAGATTCAGTCATTCTCACAGTATTCTAACAGAACTAAATGTGTATTCTGTATAATATGTGCCGGGCTAAACAAATTGACTGCGTGTCTTACCTGATCACCCCCCCGCCCCCTTCTCTCCCACCACCTCAGGCCTACTTGTATACTCTGTAGGCTTGTCTGTCTGTCTGTCTGTCTGTCTGTCTGTCTTTCCTTGTCTGTCTGTATGGTATGTATGTATCTCTCCTCTCTCTCTAGCTCTCTCTCTCTCTCTCTTCTCTCTCTCTCTATCTTTACTGGTTATTCAACTTACATTTTGTATCGTGCATCTGTGTTCAATGCCAGAAAAAAGAATGACGCATTCGCCATGGTCATAAGGATTTGATGGACAATTACATAATGTGGTTAAAAGCGTCAAATCCTCTCTGTCTCTCTCTCTCTCTCTCTCTCTCTCTCTCTCTCTCTCTCTCTCTCTCTCTATCATTGTGCACTGACATCATTCTCTCTCTCTGTCTCCTCTGTCTCTCTCTCATCCCTCTGTCTCTCTTCTCCCTCTCTGTCTCTCTCTCTGTCTCTGTCCTCTCTCTCTCTCTCTCTCGCTCCTCTCTCTCTTCTCTTGCCATCAGTGCTTTGACATAAAATGAAGAAAGGAGACGATAATGAATTCTATGTTGTGTGTTCTCTCCTGTCTCTGTCTCTGTTGTCTGTCTGTCTGTTCTGTCTGTCTCGCTGTGTCTCTTCTCCCTCTCTCCTCCTCTCTCTCCTCTGTGTGTGTGGTGTCGTGTGTCTGTGTGTGTCGTGGTGTGTGTGTTGTGTGTGTGTGTGTGTGTGTTGTGCCCCCGACCCTCTCTCTCGCTCTCTCTCTCCCGTTCTCTTTCTCGTTGTCTGCTGTCGTCTGTCTCTCTCTCTCGC
>JADBJO010015352.1:0-7500 GCA_016801955.1 Conus betulinus
ATTGGAATACCCTTGATGACACATTGAACAGCGATCACATACCTATAATCATCAATTTTGAAAGCGCAAGATCTGAACCAACTGATCAGACTCGAGAAAAAGTTCCAAAATTTAACTATAAGCTCGCCAACTGGAATACGTTTTCAGAATTATTAAGAACGTTTCAAATAAAACTGTGATGACATTACCACCCAAGATGTTGACAAGCTATATTATCTCTTTCAAAACGCTTTGCTGTCTGCCGCAAATCAATCAATCCCAAGGATAAAATCTATGGGTTCTAAAAAGCATTTGGGCAATGTCTGGTGGAATGAAGCTTGTGAGGAGGCAAAAAAGGAGAAAAAGTTAAAGTTAAAAGCATACAAACGAAATAAGTGCGCTGAAAATCTTCTTGAGAAAAAGAAAGAAAAAAAATAAATTGAATAAAATTATGCACAGGCAAAGCGACAATACTGGTCATCTTTTTGCAAAAATGAGGTATCTAATTTCAAAGACTTGCAAAAAGTATGAAAAAAAAATAAAAACAATGAAAAATGGAATTAAACTTCCACAATACTCTATTAAACTCGGTAAATCTAATTTCCCTTCAAATTCTGATAAAGCTGAAGCTTTTGTTGACATGTTTGCCAAAAACAGCAGCATGAATAGTTTGACAGAAAAAAATAGATCATATCGGAACAAGAGGAAAAGCATTATATAAGTAGTAGTAAAGACCCTGGGAATAACCACTATCTAAACGCTCCTATAACAACACTACAAGAGTTCAAGAATGTCTTAGTAAATTAGGCAGCAAGAAAACTTCAGTCGGCCTTGATGGTATTTCGAATGAAATGCTACGCCACCTACCAGCAAACGTTGTGCAGTTCCTCCATTTATTTTTTCAAAAATGTTGGAATGATGGGTAAATATACACAGTTATGGAAACATTCCATTATCGTTTCCTATATATAAACATGGAAAACCTCGCACTGATATAAACAGTTACCGCCCAATCGCCCTAACATCCCATACCTGTAAATTAATGGAACGAATCGTACTAAATAGATTATCTTATTACTGTAAGAAGCATGATGTCATACCGATTAACCAAGCTGGATTTCAAACTGGCAGATCAACAGTAGAACACCTAGTCAAACTTACAACTCAAGTGAAACAACAATTTTGCAAGACGAAAGAACATACTAGCTACATTCTTTGACGTAAAAAAAAAGCTTATGATCAAGTATGGCATAGAAGACTATTATACAAATTAAAAACTGTTGGAAATCAAACGGTAACATGTATAATTATGTTCAAGAATTCTTAGAAAATAGATCAATTCAAACAAAAATAGAACATACTTATTCAAATCCGAGAACATTGCAAATGGGACTGCCACAAGGTTCAGTAATATCTCCTATCTTATTCAATATTTTAATGGCAGATTTACCCAAAGGCTTATCGAAAGGCACAGAGTTAGCCCAATTTGCTGATGATATATGCCTTTGGATGAGAGTAACCATGAAACGAATAACCCCTTCGAGGTCGCTGAACTACATAAAAGCTTTATACCAGCGAGAACTCAATAAAATAAATGTATTTTTACAAGAAAATGGGCTCGCACTTTCTTTAGAAAAAACACACATAATACTTTTCAATTCTGGATATGACCCAGAAAAGCTCCCAGTTTTTACTTTAGATGGCATTGAAATAAAATATGTTAAATCAGTCAAATTCCTTGGTATAATCTTAACTTCTAAACTGTCATGGAACCAGCATATTGACCACATACTAAATAAAGCACGGAAAAGTTTAAACTTTCTTAAGATTATAAACAAGCAACCATGGGGCCAAATGATGCTTCGACTTTAATACCTCTAGCAACCGCTCTTGTGCGATCTAGGGTAACCTATGCTCAGGAAGTATTTTTCAGCGCACACCACAACATCTGTTAAATAAATTGCAGAGCATTGATTGCAAGGCTTACAAACTCGCTCTTGGTGTTCCCATACATACATCCAACTTAGGAACATACAATGAGATTGGAGTGCTACCTCTCAGCGAGGTTCGAAAAGTAGCTGCGTCGAAGTTCGTTCTGAAGAGTTTTACACAGAAAAATTTCTGTTCAAAAAAGAAGTTTGTTTAAATTCTGAAAAAAAGATTTTGGAAAACGAGCTAGAGGAATACAATCTACAAAATCAATCTACTCGTATACTTCTAACCTTATCAGAGATTCCAACATAAATAGAAATGAAATCGCTGTTAAAACATCCTTTTCCCCAGTACCAAGATGGGAACAAACGAAGGCCTCCTTTGATACGATTCATTCAGATTTGTCAAAAAAAGATTCACCCAACATACTAAAAATTTCCGTATGCTTACACCTGGAAAATCAGTACAAGAGCCACCTAAAAATTTTCACAGACGGCTCAGTGCTAGAAGACAGTAGGACAGGGGCAGCTTTTGTAATACCTGACTTAAACGTGGAGAAAATGTACCATCTTGGCAGAAATTTGTCCATTTTTAGTGCCGAGCTAGCCGCCATCCTAATGTCCTTAAATTATATTCTTTATCTCCATCTGAATGTCAGTCATGTACTAGTATGTACTGATTCTAGATCTGCTCTTGAAGCAATCCGGTCTTCAAATTCAAAAATCCGTTTGGAGATAATAACAGAAATAAATCATGTTATACATCTTTTATCCGATAAAGGTACGTCAGTTAGTTTTTTGCTGGGTCCCCTCTCACTGTGGCATTTCAGCAAATGAGAGAGTCGATCAGGCTGCTAGAAAGGCAGCTCGAAATGTTGAGGGTTCAATTCCCCTTAATATTCCCTTGGATTTAACAGAATGCAATATTCTTCTAAACAAAACATCGGATGAGAGCTTCAGAAAAACTTGATAAATGAATTCAGATACTCAGTATTATCAGAGTTGTGTTAAATTTTGTGGCAAAATCAACTCGAAAGCCTCGTCAAACAATCACCTTGCTTCTCTGTCTAGAGAGATTAGAAGTTTACTACACAGAATGCGGTTAAATTCCCTTCGTACGAAGTTCTGTAAAAACGTTAGATGTATGTGCGGAGAAAACACTCGGAGTAGGACATCTGTTAATCAATTGTCCAAGAGCAAGGGAATTATATCGTAAGTCGGGCGTTTGTAGTTTATCTGACGGATCCAGTCCGTCATCTGTGTCAAGATTTTGAATGACTACTCTTTTCTTTCCTCAGTTTGTAAATGTTTGTTACACAGCCCAGTGGGCATTTACCTTTGATGTTCTATCTTTTAATATTAGATTGTTTATTGCGCGCGCACGCACACACACACACACACACACACACACACACACACACACACACACACACACACACACACACACACACACACACACACACACACACACACACACACACACACACACACACACGCGCGCGCGCGCGCACGCGCGCGCGCTCACACACAGACTCACATTCACATTTGTCCCTCTATCTGGCCATCTGCAATCTCAACTCATATCATCATAAGAATGTTTATTCATGCAACACATTTTCAAGAAATATCCACACGTTACACGTCCTGTTGATCTACATGAGCTAAACGAACATTTAAAAAAAACGCTCCTCAAGATGACAATGACTTGGCGGAGGATGATTTCAACTGTGAACTCGATTATGACCTGGAATTTTTAAATGAACCAATGGTCATAGATGAAGATATAGAACTGACACCGCCTTAACTTAGAAATGGAAAATCTTCTGGATTTGACATGACTGCTAACGAACATATTAGGAACAGTGTACCCTCAGTAATACAACAACTCTGTCAACGTTTTATAAAGTTTTTACACAGGTGTCAGTCTGGAAGAATGGTAGTTTAGGGGAAGGGGGAGGAATGAAGGGAGGGGAGGAGACGCTGCCATCACAAAAAGGGCAAATGTAGCAAAATCAAACACGAACATTACTAAGGTAGTAAACTGATGCCACACAGCTCTGATGGGAATCGAACCGACGACCTCCCAGCCGGGAGTGCGGGACGCTAACCACTTTGCCACGGCGGCTGGTCAACAACAGATTCTTAAGCAAAATGTAAAGAGTAGTCTGGCTGGTCATGCTCATCTGTACTAAGGTCAGCCAATGTGCTGGCCTGTGGTGTGATGTAGAGCAGACCTCCCACAAAGAGAGGTATTAGGACAGTAGATAAATTGGGTTTGGACACAGTGGCATCAATAAAACCCGGTGACTGGTATTTGGAAAGGAAGTTTCGCCACCCGCCTACATCAATGCCAAGTATACGCACGCGCGCGCGCGCACACACACACACACACACACACACACACACGCCCACTCACGCACGCACAGACACACGTGCACGTGCACGCGCACGCACACACATACATACACGCAAGCACGCAGGCACGCACGTGCGCGCGCCCATACACACACACACACACACACACACACACACACACACACACACACACACACACACACACACACACGTGCGGTCCCCCACTCCCTCCCCCCCCCCCCCCACACACCCCTATTACCACCACCACCATTATTATCATGTATTTCGGCCTGACCTTGATGTGGTGAATTAGATTTCCGCCCAAATTAAAGTGCCTGGTTGGCATTGTGATGGTTAACTAGCAGAGAAGACCGAGGATTGAACACGGTGAAAACAAAATCCTCTTCGGCCACTTCATCTTTGCAACCAGTTTCGTGTGCATCACTCACTCCGTTTTTTGCTTATGTTCGTTTTGTTAGTTGGTTGGTTGGTTGGTTGATTGGTGGTGGTGGTTGAGGTGGTGGTGGTGGTGGTGGTGATTCGGATGTCCCATCTTCTGCGCCATCCCAGTGGCACCGCACCCACGCCGCTCATTCCTACCCTTCGTCCACAGCCACAACCAGGTATGCCCAGCCCGAGCACCAGTGATTTACAAGGAGCCGTCAATGTCAAGTCGTCCTGACGCAACCCACCGGAGGAGACACTGCACTGCTCAAGAGTCGCTTCAGTGATGTTCAGTGGTGCCTGTTCTGATCAGGACATGTGCAGGACAACACACCCACTAAGCCCCATACTGATGACAATAATTGCTTAGTCGCGGAGAGCCGGTATGAGAGAACTCCCCCGCCGGAGGGCGCCACCACGTCCGTCCGTTTAAACCCCAACCGTAAACCTAACCTTAATCTACCCTAACCCTCATGCTAAGCCCTAATCCTAAAGCTGACCCTAACCCAACCCTAACCCCAGCCCCAACTCCTAACCCTACCTCCACCCCTACCCTACCCCTAGTCCTAACTCTGTATGCCCTAGCCCTAACTCCTAAATCATAACCCTTATCCCTAACTCCTAGCCCTAACCCTAAACCTTAACCTAACCCTAACTCTAACCCTAACCCAACCCTATCCTAACCCTAACTTACCCCCAACCCTAACCTCAACCGCTAACCGCTAAAAACCTCACCCTAACCTAACCCTTATCCCTAACCCTAATCCTAACCCTAATCCTGACTCTGAACCCTAACCCTTGTCCCTAACCCTAACTATAGCCCTACCCCTACCCTTCCTAAACCTTACCCTAATGGCTAACCCCAACCGCTAACGCTCACCCTAACCTAACCCTAATCCTAAACCCTAACCGTTGTCCCTAACCCCACCCATAACCCTGACCCTCCTACCCCTAACCCTAAGCCCTGAACCGTAACCCCTGACCTAACCCTAACCCCTAGCTCCTGACCCCTAACCCTAACCCTGACCTAACGATAACCTGAAGACAATAATTACTTGGTCGCGTAGTCAGGCGTGAGTGAACTCTCCCTCCGGAGGGTGCCATTATGAGAGAGAGAGAGAGAGAGAGAGAGAGAGAGAGAGAGAGAGAGAGAGAGAGAGAGAGAGAGAGAGAGAGAGAGAGAGAGAGAGGCAGACAGACAGACAGACAGACAGGGGCACGGATACGGATGATTTATTCATTTTAGGCCAAGGTCCCTAACTAAAGGGGTGGGATAGACATTGATAAAAAATTATATGAAGCACATTACATTCAACAGAATGAAAACAGCACATGTTCGAGAGAGAGAGAGAGAGAGAGAGAGAGAGGAGAGAGAGTTCATCATCATCATCATCATCATATCATCATCACCATCATCATCACATCATCATCATCATCATCATCATCATCATCATCATCACCACAATCACCATGTCTGTTATTGATGTCATCTGAGGAAGATAAGACAATCTTGTGGAAGCTTCACTCACCTCTTCCATGAAACTTTTTTCAAAGATGTCCCACCTGATGGGACCTTTGAATTTCTGAAAGGGATCTGGCATATTCGTCTAAGAACCTAAGATTTTACGGAAGAAAGAAGTTTTTTTTAAGCGAAATTTCGGATGTGTTTGGATGGTGTATTTTGAAAGGTTGTGTGGATTAGATTTTTTAAAAATTTTTTTTAATCACTTGGCAGTTCATTTCAAAGGGGCCGACAGCCCTTCGCGGTCGGCTGGGCTATAAGCAGCATGATATCTGTTTCTTTGCCTCTCTCTCTCTCTCTCTCTCTCTCTCTCTCTGAGTGTGTGTGTGTGTTGTGTGTGTGTGGTGTGTGTGTGTGTGTGTGTGTGTGTGTGTGTGTGTGTGTATTGTGCATTAAAGAAAGGTCACGACTGATAAATGAAATATATATATAGTAAACCACATGGCTTGCGTAAATATGATTTCATACTTAACCGGCACCTAACATGTTTTAGTTGAAACAGGCAGACTGACGTTTCTAGAAAACATAATGTCTTTCTTTCTTTCTTTCTGCGTACGCAGGCTGATACTCCTGCGGACACTCCCTGTATAGACAGGGCAGGTATTAATCCCATCTACCCAACAAATGGAGTGTGTGTGTGTGTGTGTGTGTGTGTGTGGGGGGGGGGGGGGGGGTGCATGACCGTTTTTTTTTTAACGTGCCATTAAGACAGCCATACTCCATCTTCGGGTAAGGTGCATGCTGTGTGTAACGTGTCATCCATATCACGTGTCATCCATACCCAACGGCTAAACTGGCCTTCTCTTCCGAAAGTTGGGTGATGGGATTTGAGTGTGTGCAAGATGTTATGCGTGCGTTCACACACGGATCCTCGGTTTATAGTCTCATTCGGACTGTATGGGAAATGGAATCAGAACCAATGTTAACTCTGAGGGAAAAATCCCTTTGTACCGAAACGGCCCGGCGGAGATTTGAACCCGCAACCCAGGATCACGAGTCCGGTGCTCTACCAACTGGGCTATTCCAGCCCCGAAAACATAAGATCAAAAGGCATGTGCAGAAGCGTTCATTTTCATCCAATCTCGTTTAAAATACTTACGTCCGGTCACGATAACAATAGAGTTCTTGTGACGCAAGGAAGAGGAGGTATAACACTGATTTCAAACGAGAAGAAAAGTCTATCTATCAATCGCCTGTTACTTTCCATTGCAGTACACGAAGATGCATCAGTCACAAATTTAGGATTGAGGTCGCATGAACATTTGCACC
>JADBJO010015352.1:12500-17500 GCA_016801955.1 Conus betulinus
GGGAACTATAACTTGGTGGCGCTGCAGATTGTCGTCAGAGTACGCGACAAACGCTGGCTTCACTTGACACCTGGAGGTCGTCCGCTGAGCAGCGCGTCTGTTTCGCCCTGGATGGTCATTGAGAGTGGCGTATGAAAGTGGTCAGTCTTCCTGAAGTAGTGGTGGTCAGCCTTCCTTCAAATACTGGTGGTCAGCCTTCCTTCAAATACTGGTGGTCAGTCTTCCTTCAAAATACTGGTGGTCAGTCTGCCCACAAAATATCGGTGGTCAGTCTTCTTTCGGTACCGGTGGGGTCAGTCTTCCCACGAACGCCAGTGATCATCCGTCCGCACAGAATCACCTACACCTTCAACTGCAGTCGTCAGGAACCCGGAGAAGGTAAGCGGATACTGAAACCGAAACGTCTCGTCCCTCCGTTCAGTCAGTGCTTGTGTTGTCTAGTGTGAACAGTGAAGGATTCTGAATGACTTGTAGTATGTCCCTACGTTGAGTCCTTGTGTTGTCTAGTGTGAACAGTGAAGGGTTCTGAATGTCTTGTAGTATGTCCTTACGTTGAGTCCTTGTGTTGTAACGTGTGAACAGTTAGAGATGCCGAGTGTTTTGTAGTATGTCTCTACGCTGACTCCTTGTGTGGTACGGCCTGAACAGTCAGTCAACCGTGTCTACAATTGCTCCAAAGACCCTTCCACCCCCTACCCCCCTCACCCCCCGGACGGGTTACTGGCCAAACAGACCGACGGTCATGACACGGACATACCCACTGCTGGTGAAATGCATGAAGATGTCGGCCTGATATTACTACCCGTGACTCCTTCCGTTGTTTCATCACTGCTGCATTCAGAGCCCTGTGAGAAACATCAGTCCTGATATGAACCTTATCAGAATGTCACACAAATGATATCATAAAGATCTGCTCCATAGTTTTTTTTTTTTCTTTTTCTCAGTTAGTTTGCACACAGACAGACAGGCAAACTCACAGACAGGTCAAAAGTGACGAAGGAAAACTCGCACAGGTCATCAGAATACTCTGAGATGGCCAGAACGTTGCTAATGATTGTAACGCTTGAGAGCCTTTTGCGGACAGACTTTTGTTTTTTCAGATCACTGGCAGCGGGCTTTGTGATGAAGTAAGAGGCGCTATGTAGACTGGAGTCAAAGTTGCGTGTGGTGAGAATCGTAGGCTACCTCCTGTGTTGTGAGACGCGCTGGGATGAATCCTACACACACTGGACCATCTTCCTTTTGAACCCCCGGCTGGGAACTTCGAAGAAATAACTGACTGACAATGTACATCTTTATTGACAAGTCAGATCAAGTCCTGTCTTGAAAAAGACAAGTATCACGGTCGTTAATACACACACACACACACACACACACGGATCTAGATGAATTTGTAGAAGAGAAGCAAACGGTTTGCATTTGACACCTGATTTAAAACTAGAAAACGAAGATTTGATTTCAACGCCTATCTCGCGCTGAAGTGAATGAAGATTGGAGATAAGTGATTGCTCGTCCATTTTCGTTGCCCTAATTGTTTTGTATCTTGCCGGAAGAAGACCCAAGAGGTCGAGACGCGTCGTGTTTTGTCTTGTAATTCGTTTGTCCACGTTTTTTTTTTTTTCTGTGGCGGTTCGCTAACATTTATTTAGAATTTGTTTAGAAAAAGAAGTCCTTCATTTTGGAACATGTCGAGCTTGGTAACGGAAACTGCCACAGTTCTGAAGGCTTTAAATTACTTCTCAAATTTTCCAAAAAGATGTCTTTCAAAGACTGCTTAAAAAGGTATTATGTTCGGAAAGACATCCGTCAGAATTTATTCAGCTGTAGGTGCAGATCAACTCTGTAAGCAGCACTTGATTTGAACTTACAAACAAGGCTTTGAGTCCTCAAAATCAACCATCTAATTCTAATTCACACGCTATCTGCACGAGGTACTGAGATCACTTTTGTTTGCGGGGTACCATCTTATTGTCCGATTTTACTTTAGCTTTTTTTTTTTTTTTTTTTTTTTTTTTTTTACTTGAAAAGTTAGCAAAGAAGAGGTCAAAGTTTTGTGCAGAATCATTTGTAAAACTTTCGTAACAAGGAAATCTTACAGTACCATAACAAGCTGAAAAAGAAACAGTTGTATGATAACATCCAAAGCTATACTATTGCCGTACTATACGTTTAGTTGCAATTTCATTCTGGAAACAAAAAATACATTCTAGAATTTGCGACACAAACAATGATATTATTCTAACAACAGAAAAAATGCGGTTCCCAGAGTGTCGATTGAACAGCCGTGCCTACAAAACGAAGCTCAATACAAATATTGAAAAACTTGCAGACAAGACTAAACATTCAGCGCATTTTTTTTTTTTTCACAACTACCTATGCAATGTCTTTGATGGATAGTGTTCGGTCAAACAACCGTCGTTGTTACGGTCCTTGTTTTGGCGGATTACCTGTAGAACGTGTCATTGGATGAAAGATGTTGTCTTTGCTACAGTTCGCAGAGGAAAATCTATTGGCTTATCCGTATGCATCCGAAATATCCAGCTCAAGTACTGATGGACTTACCCACAATGATCCATTACTTTTTTTGTTGTTTTAAGTCCTATATGAAAGTGCGTGTAGTTGTTTTTCTGGCATCATGTGCTCACACACACACACACAGCGCGACACACACACACACACACACAGCCTCGCGCGCACGCACGCATGCACGCATGCACGCACGCTCGCGCGCGCGCATGCGCGCGCGCGCACACACACACACACACACACACACACACACACACACACACACACTTTGTTAAAAAGAAAAGGGTTAGTGTTATCAAGGACAGTGTTGAATACTAAATACTTGTTGAGCTCATCGCGATCCTTATGATACATTTTCGGTTTGAATACTAAATAAAAAAAAAAAAAAAAAAAAAAAAAAAACAAACAAAGATTTCAGATATTTTCTTTTTCTTGATGAATTTATCCACCCTCCTGTACTGTCAACACATTGTACAACGGCAGCACGGTGTGACAGCAGTCCGTCCATCCGCTTGTCCACTGTACCCAACGCAAAAGTGGAATTCGACAACACAACGGAAAATACGTATGGGGAAAGAAAAAGGACAAGGTTTGCATGTTGGCGAAGGATCTTGTATCAAACAATGGACCTGATCACTTTCAAATCGCTTCGGATGGAGCCGACTTGGATAATGATCAGGGTGCTAAGCATTTGTAATTCCATGCTTCAAAGTAGAAGGATATTGTTTGAGGAGAGAAAAAAATGTCAGTTCTCACTTGGAGGCCACTTGCTGTTCTGACAGCTCGATATTATCTGCTTAGTGTTCCCCCATCATCTTTTTCTTTCGATTCAAAGTCATTCGCGTGCTTTAAAGAGATCAGAATCTAAACTGAGATAACATTTCATCCATTATTTTACTCACCTGGTAATACTTTCTTTTGAGAGGTGACCACGTGACCTTCCGCTGCATGCCTTCACATAGCGGAATCTGTTTCAATGACTAAAAAAAATCGATAAACTGGCAAAATATGGTGCACAACGCGCGCGTCCTGCCCGCAATGGAAACAGTTGACTGTCCCTAGAGACGAATAAAAGTGACTCGCAAAAACCCAAAACCAAGATACTCACGGGAAATACTTCAGAAAAAACAACAACAACAGAAAGATTCTAGTCATGATTGATTAAATGTCCGATGTGCAACTTCTTTCGATGTACAGATTTAAACGTAGTGCTTTGAAAACGAAGTTCTCTAAAAACGTAGCCTTTATTTTTCGTAACCAAAAAAGTCAAACGATTACACGCCTTTTGATGGCAGCTGTTTCAAATTATTTTGGGCTAATTTTCTCCGTTTTTTTTTTTTTTTTTTTTTTTTTTTTTTTGGATGAGAGTCCAAATGCCTGTATGGTAAGCTGCGACGTTGCTTTGAAATTATTTCCAAACCCAATCAATTCTTACATGTAGTAGGCTTCTGCGTTTCAACTTTTGTCATAATTCCAATTACTTGATACCTTCGTTTATAATTATCTTCTTTGCTCTGCCTGACGTACATTTCAAACTTGACGCGTCCCCCTTCCCCCCCCCCCCCCCCCCCCCCCCCCCCCCCCCCCCCCCCGCCTCCCCCATCCCTCTCCCATCCTCTTTCCTTCCTGTTTATATCCTGATTGTGGCCTCAATCCTATGATGTGGGTAGACATTAAATTGCATGGCGAGCGCACGCGAGCACGCACGCTCTCTCTCTCTCTCTCTCTCTCTCACTCACACACACACACACACACACACACACACACACACACACATTTACCATTAGACAAAACATAGAAAGCTAACACTTGCCAAATATGTGATGAAATGGTCAATGCTCACAGATGTGAACGAAAATGAGATTATATGAAAAATGAGTACTTTGAAGTCCTTTGGGGGGGGAAAAAAAGGTAAATAAACGCTCAAGCTTTCGGGGTCTGAGTCCCTTCACCAGGAAACACTAAACAGTAAACACAAGGGAAAAAAACGTGAAAGTGACGAAAAAACAACAATAAAAGAACAAATGACATCAAAACAAATTGATGTCACAACAGTATTGTGTAACACTTTTTCCCCTGGTAGCCCTGCATAGTGCAAACGTTTGCAACATGTGTTAGGTCTGTTAGGTTTCTGCCAACAGCCTCCCTATGAATTCCTTCCCCACCAGCCCCCCCCCCCCCCCCCCCCCCCCCCCCCAGCCCCCCACCACCACACCCCCTCTCCTGCCCCATTCCCCACCCACCCACCCCCCCACCCCCCCCCCACAACACGCATAGCCCACATACTTCGCCCCCCCCCCCCCCCCCCCCCCCCCGTCCCCCGTCCCCCACATCACCACACACACATACCCACACCACCACCACCACCCCCAGCCCCTCCCGCCCCCCCCCCCCCCCACCACACACACACACACACACACACACACACACACACAACCCCCCCCCCCCCCACACACACACACACACTTCACCCC
>JADBJO010015352.1:25000-44047 GCA_016801955.1 Conus betulinus
TTAATTTGATTTTTATTTTTGTGTGTGCGAAGAAGTATATTGTCCCAGTTCAATTCTTTACTATATTTCATTGTTCCATTTCTCACAGCACCTTGGCTGTAAGTTATCTGCATTTAATATATCATAATAAGTCGAGCTCCTTTCTTTGCGCTTTAGATGATACTGAGAGCTTTTTCAGTGGTCGTAGGCATATTACTAGCGAATCTGATATTCTATGTTTGAATATATTTTCTGACAGATTGTACACAACCTAGGTATAGCATAAAGATTGTTTGAACGGTATGCTTTTGCTTGAATACTTCTTATGTCATGAACGATCCTGCTTGGTTTATTAAATCCGCAATACGATATACACCTTTGTCTATCCAGTCCTTGAAACATACTTTTCCCGTCTATTTTAATGTTTTTATTGTAAAAAATGTTTTCAGCCAAAAGATCACTAGAATCCTCAATACTTACTTTGTCACCAAAAATTTTATATGCTTGGAAAGTGCCATTCCAAAAAGGCATTAGTCTCTTTTCGGCTAACTGGTAAAACATAACCATATTTTTTTTTTCTAGATCTTTTACCAAAGGATACGTTGTTTCTATCACAGACTTCCATTTATGATTACTAAATTTAAGTTTTCTGATCCACGTAAGTTTCAATGCCATTATCATGTGTTCAAGTGAAGGTATACCTAATCCTCCATTTCTAACATTTTTTTGCTGTTGTTGTTTTCGGGCTATCCTATCTTGTTTGTTATTCCATACGAATTGAAAGCATTGCTTTTGAAGCTTATTTATAAAACTGTTTGGTGGATTAGCTAACAAGATCCAAAGATATATCAATTTTGAGAGAATCAGTGATTTTAAAACGGCTACTTTGCCAACAGGTGTAATAACTCTCTTAATCCAGGCGTTAAATAACGATTCTATTTCAAGAAATTATTTGTGCTTGAAATTCAGTTCTACGCAGTGTGTGATAGTTCTGGGGTGAACCATATTCCAAGGATCTTAAACTGATTTGGATTCCAGTCTATTTTTAGCGGACAATATAAGCAAATAGGGAGATAGGGGATCACCTTGTCGACAACCTCTTTGTATTTCAAACCATGTTGAACTCTGACTGTTTACTATTACAGATGACTTGATTCCTTATGAAAGGTCGTGATCCAACAACATATATCTTTACCAAATCCAAATGATTTTAATACCTTCAACATAAACTGCCGGTTCAAGGAATCAAACGCCTTTTCAAAATCAATGGAGATGAGCATGCCTGGGAGGGTTTTTTTTTTTTCTGTTTTTAAGTAATGGATTAGATCATAGATTAATCTGATGTTGTCCCCTATATATCTATTTGCCATGAACCCCGCTTGATCTTCGTTGATTAATTTGGCAAGAACGGATTTAATACAAACAGAACAAAACCACTGCAGAAAATAATAACGACAGTAATAGTAGTAGTAGTAGTAGTAGTAGTAGTAGAAGTAGCAGTAGTGGTAGCAGCAGCAGTAGCAGCAGCAGTTGTTGCAGCGATAGTGGTGGTGGTAGTGGTAGCATTTTTGCTAATAATTACAATGATAATGATGATGGTGATAAACAAATTAATTAAAGGGAAGGAAACAGAGGGGCGGGCGGAGGAGGGGCATGTGTGTGAGCGTGAGAGAGAGAGAGAGAGAGAGAGAGAGAGAGAGAGAGAGAGAGAGAGAGGAGAGAGAGCGAGGGCGAGAGCGAGAGAGAGAGAGAGAGGCGGGAGCCAGGTAGCAGCGGCGATAGCGAATGGTTCGGGGAGGAGAAAGACAGAGATAACAGAGAATCTCCCAGATGACAATAAGGGCCCACACCACCCCACCCTTCTCTGGGGGGTGGGGGGTGGGGGTGGGGGGGGGGGGGCGTGAGGTGGGGGGAGGGGTGGGAGGTGGGGGCGAAGGGGGGGGGGGGACAAAGGGTGGCACTCTTCTTTACTATTCCAGCACCAAATGTATGATATGGAGGACCCGCAACGTGACAATTCCATAAACTACAGAATTCCCGTTCCGCACTCGTCAACATGGGTCATTACTGGGCTTTGACACACTTCCCTCTCCCGAAGGAGAAAAGAGAGAGAGAGAGAGAGAGAGAGAGAGAGAGAGAGAAGAGGGAGAGAGAGAGAGAGAGAGGAGACGATGAGGAGAAACACACGACGAGACGAAAGAAGGGCGGGACGGAGGAAGGAAGAGAGAGAGAGAGAGAGAGAGAGAGAGAGAGAGAGAGAGAGAGAGAGACGAACGAACACGAGACGAACGACACAGGAACGAAGAGAGAGAGAGAAGAGAGAGAGAGAGAGAGAGAGAGGAGAGAGAGAGAGAGAGAGACAGACGAACACACGAATGAACGAAAGAAGGGCGGCAGGAAGGAAGAAAGGAAAGAAAGAAACAAGGAGAGAAAAAAATTCAAGACATCCGGACAGTTAAGGACTCATTATGGTTGTAACGTCTGCAAATTGTTTTCTATTGAGGTAGAAGAACCGAATAGAAATACAGTTACCTTTCCATGTCTTTAAACTGGGGGTAGGGGATGGGGTGCGAATCTTATCTAAAAGTGTACAACTGCATCAAATATCCCAGCACAGACAATGTAGGTTTCGAGAATTCAGAGTGTGAAACGGAAATCCTGTCTCAGGTCTTCAAGGGTCATGTGTTACAGGGCCAAGGGGAATAGAAAAGACATATACACCTCACCAACAGCTGAACATTGACGGTAAAAGGGCGACTGTGTTATCGAACGATAAATCAGCCGTTCTCGTATCTCTTCAAGGTTGAAAAGCAACATCAGCAAAAACCAAGCAAACAAAAACGAGGCGAAAAAATCCGATCGTGAAAAAAAAAGAACATGTCACATGTTCTCGGGTCCGCGCCCTCACACACACACATACACACGCGCGCGCGCGCGCGCGTGCGCACTCTCACGCACACACGGACGCACGCACGCATGCACGCACGCACGCACGCACGCACACACACACACACACACACACACACACACACACACACACACACACGTTCACAAATATACAAACACACATATGCATGCGCACGCGCCCCCTCCCCGCAATACTTGCACATACATATATACATACATCAAATCACGTGTATACAATAGACCCAAATGTACACACTTATAAGCACACATGCGCATACGTGTGTGTACACATCACATTTTTTTTTTTTTTTGACTTGGGAAGAAATAGTGGACCACAAGCGTGCTAATCAGCACCAGGAATATTTTCAACAGCGCGTGGAGCAGACTGTCATCTTGTGACATACACTATATGGCTCATCGTTATAAAACCAAAATGTCAACATCTATTTTCTCACCAATTTTTTTCACACACACACACACACACACACACACACACACACACACACACACACACACACACACACACACGCGCGCGCGCGCGCGCGCGCGCGCGCACACGCAGACATTCACACATGCACGTTCACAAATATACACACATATGCGCCCGCACGCACCCACTCCCTGCCCTACCCCCAACCCCCCTCCCTACCAACAAACCATGCACTAACGCGTCCAAGAACATATGAGCAAAGATCCCAGCGCGCGAGCGCGCCCACGCGCGTGCGTGCATACACGCACACGCGCGCGCCGCACACACACACACACACGCACACGCACACACACACACACACACACACACACACACACACACACACACACACACACACACACACACACACACACACACGCACCTTACAATACATGTTTGCTCATGGATCCAAGTCTTAAAGTCTGACAAGATGTCCAGAAAGCACCTGTTTTTTGACTTTTGTTGCAATACTTGCACATACATATATACATACATACATACATACAATCACCTGTATGCATATAGACCGAAATGTACGCGTGCGCATACGTGTATGTACATATCACATTTTTTTTAACTGGGGAAGAAGAAGTGGATCACAAGCGTGCTTATCATCATTAAAAATATTTTCACACACACACACACACACACACACATACACACACACACACACACACACACACACACACACACACACACACACACACATGCGCAAATGCACGCCCACATATACTTAATTCCCCTCTGTCCATGTACACACGCACTTAGATACATACATTGTTATCGTACAAATATTTCCTTCCATACCCTCTCGCTCACTCTCATCCCGCCCCCCCCCCCCCCCCCCCTTACTCCCTCTCCCCCCACCCCCACTTCCACCACACAGACAACACGCATGGAGCAGACTATCATCTTTTTTTTTTTTTTTTTTTTTTTTTTTTTTTTTTGCTGTCCCAACTTCTGCGCCACCTCAGAGGCAGTGCACCCACGCCGCTCATTCCGACACCCCGTCCACAGCCACAGCCCGGCCGGTCCCGCCGCAGCAGCCCGGCACCGGCAATCCACAGGGAGCAGTCAATGTCAAGTCGTCATGAGGCAGCCCACCGGAGGAGACACTGCACTGCTGCCGAGTCACTTCGGTGGTGTTCAGTGGCGCCTGTTCATACATACGCAGGATACCACCTACTAAGCCCCCTACTGACGACAATAATTGCTTAGTCGCGGAGTTGGCGTGAGTGAGCTCTCCCTCCGGAGGGCGCCACCACGTCCGTCCAACGACAGCTCCCATGGACTCGCCGATGCCAGTGACCCCGACGGAACCAAACCAAGGCCCACAGACGTGGAGAGGACATCGAAACTGAGGTCACCATGAGAGCAGGGCATGAACGGCCACAGAACCTGAGACTTTTTTTTTTTTTTTTTTTTTAAATGCTGATCGATGAGAATGAGGATGATTAAGATGATGCTACGGATTTCCATTTCGGTCTGAGACTACATGACAGGGACTGTACTCTACGCTTCCTTTCATAATATATCCCGGCGTCAACCAGCCCGAGAGATACAGGCACCTGCAGTGTTGGTCAGGAAATTTGAGCAACACTCTCAGAAACGCATCCATTAAGTGGATGAAACTCGACTGTGTGGTCCCAGTCTTCCCAACTGAGTCCGCAGCAAACTCAACTCTGGGTAGGAGCCGGTCGGGGCAGAAAAACCCACATGACTCTGATGGGATTCGACTGTGATAAAGTCTTTTGCAAGGTTTAGAATAGGGATGTCCCTTTTGAAGTCTCACTTTCTTAACTTTCAATCCGGTCGTAATACTGATTCTCGCTGTCCTTTTTGTTGTGACGTTGAAGAGAGTGAAATGCATTTTCTCTTTACATGCCCAATGTATGAAGATATTCGTGCCGAGTTTATTCCGCACAAATTCTGGAGGCAGCCATCTTTTTGAAAATTTATATTGTTGATGTCAAGCACAAACCAAAAACTGACAAAATATGTCGCACTTTTTTTTCACAAAGCTCTCTGTATCAGAAACTTAGATTCCTAATGTGTACATTAATAACTGTCTTCAGTTGCTTCATTGCCAATTGTGTCTTAATTGCTTCTTTGGTTACATTTTATTTATGTTTAAATAGATTTGTATATACTGTTTTACGCTGGCGAATAAGTATGATTTAGCTTTTTTTTTTTTTTTTTTTTTTTTTTGCGTGCTAGATCATGTGTGACGATCTTTATGCGTTTTATTGTGATGGTCTGGGGGCCTTTACAATAAAATAATCAATCTCTCACATGCACGCATGCACACACACACACACACACACACACACACACGCTCGCATACACACACGCGCGCGCGCGCGCGCGCTCACACACACACACACACACACACACACACACACACACACACACACACGCTCGCATACACACACACACGCGCGCTTGCTTGCTTACACACACACACACACACACACACACACACACACAGCGATGCATGCGGTTGATCATAAACGTTCGTCAAAACGAGGATCACATTTTCACCTTTCACTCGGACTAGAAACTGACACCACGTGACTGCCTTACCTCCCCTGATACAGTCTGTGACTTCATGCCGCCTCACGTAGGGGCACCTAGGGAACGTTGCAGGCTGAGGGCGTGGGAGTGGGGGCGGTGGTGGTGGAGGGGGGGGGGGGGGGGGGAGGAGTTGGGGGGGGGGGGGGGGGGAGGTGAAGGAAGAAGGTGGGATGGTGGAAATAGGGAGTGGGATTATATAGATGTATGATGTATGACAACGGGCACGGCTTGATGCTGGACTCGTCGTGAGGTTTTTTTTTTTTTTTTTTTTTTTTTCCGTTCATGTTGCCTCCGCCAGCGCCAGCAACGTTTTTAGGTTTTGCCTGCGTCCGTTTGTTCCTTGGTTTGATTTTTGCTTGTTCTTTATTAATCAAGAATATACAAATAAATAAATGATGAATAAATAAATAAATGAATAAGTAAATAAATAAATAACGAACAAGCAGGGTAACTCTAGCTCCTATGATGAAATAATTGCAGGCCTATACTTCTAAACGAATGCTGCCTACGACACTCAAATCGCCTAATTAGGAGCTATGGGCCTACAATCAGGGCAGCAAGAGTTACCCTACTTGTTTGTTTTTCACTGTATACTGTTCCCTGCCTCACTTAAGATTTCCTGTTACGCAAAAAAAAAGAAAAGAAAAAAAAAAGTTCACACAAGAAAAAAGAAAACTATTGAACTCTTTCAGCAACATTTGTCGGAGCGGTTGAGGGCACCGTTTCTCTAGGTCCCAAGGGAAGCTTCGGGTGTATTTTCTTCTTCATACCTTTTGGCCGACTCTGTGGAAAGGCCCAGTGACGGTGAGGAAAGACTGGCTGACCACAGGGGAAAGTCCTGTTGACAGCAGGCAAAGACTGCACTCGGAATCCTCTCCAGAGGGCAGAAAAGAAAAAAAAACCCGAAGGTGCTGGGGAGGACCCAGGGAAGCACTGCCTTCACCTGCCTTTAGAGCAGTCCTGTACCACCCTGGAGGCCTGCACTGTGTTGACGATGGGTACAGGCACGCGCAGGACACTCTATTAAGATATCAAGGGACATAACTGCTCCTGAACAGAGGTAAATCAGACTACAGGATGCAACTCATAACAGCCTTAAAGTAGCATCCCCATGGGCGTATCAGCCCGTATTTCATGACTGCAGAGCCCACCGGCGAAAAACACCACCCTCCAGCTGCCGAGCACACCCCCATAGGTGAGGAAAGACTGGCTGACCACAGGGGAAAGTCCTGTTGACAGCAGGCAAAGACTGCAACTCGGGATCCTCTGCAGAGGGCAGCTAAGACCGTGTGTGGCGAAAGCTTGGCTGTGTCTGGAGTTCTTCATCTTCATCTTCATCCATTAAACGTCCTCAGTCATCATGTTGACTATTTTGACGTTTTAAACGGTAGGCTGGTGCAGCAACACAGAGAGAAAAAAAAAAGTTTACTGTAGTGTTCTTGCTCTTGACACAAACGTGTCAAGAGTCTCTGCTTCAACAACTGTGTCGGGCAGGGCGTTCCAGTCCTTTATGGTGCGTGGGTAAAAGGACCCCTGTCGGTACAAAGTTCGGCACTGTGGTTGTTTGAACTGATGATCACGTCTTCTACGCCGTCGGGGTGGAGCAGGAATCAGCTGGGATCTATCCATGCAGGCCATGCCATGCATAATTTTAAACATCGTGGCCAGTCTGGTGATCTTCCTTCGCTGCTTTAGGGGGAAGGGGGGGGGGGGGGGGGGTAGTGCCAGTCTAGTTGTTTGATGAGGCTGCTGACGTTGGAGGAATTGTGGTAACATCCTGTGAGAAAGCGTGCAGCCCTCCTTTGGACTGATTGCAGCTTGTCCTTGTTAGTCTTCGTGTAGTGTCCCACACGGTGCAGGCATCGTACTGGTTTTACATGTCAGCGGAACAGCAACGAATGGGGCTGTGGGATGCGCACAGTAGAATGCTTGATGGTGGTGTCTTTTGCCAGTAGACTCTACAGTCATGCAGGGTGTTACCACGAGGATTCATTCATGATACGTCCAGCAGCGATCATAAAATGGCCTCTGCCAGGGAGCGATTCTGTCCCTTGACGTCTTAATGGAATGCCTTGTGCGTGCCTGCATCCTGTATCACACAGCGCAGGCTTTCAAGGGTAATGGTGCAGGATTGCTGCTGGCTGGTTGGTTCGGCGGTTGAGGACAGTGCTTCTCTGGGTTCCACTGGCAGCTTTGGGTGGTACCTCTGTCTGATGGATCCAAGACCGGGTCGGAAAGGCTGTTACAAAATATTCACCGAACACAAAAATCTTTGGGGTTACCGTGATCTATTGATATGTATCTATATTTCGTGCAATATTTCGACATTTTTTTTTGTGATATATACGTTGACATTTTGCGTTCGTTTCCCTGTTTTATTAGAAATATATTGGAAGAACAGTTTCTTCAATCCATATCGATTATCATTTCCGCTGGCAAAGAAAAAAAGATTATGGTGTTTTCAACGGTGAAGTGAGTCTGGGGGTGGGTTTAACCTTGACAGAGGTGTGCGTTCTCCTGAGTTCCCTTTCAACTTATATTGGCCTTCTTTACCTGCGCTTTGCAACGCCATTACTTATAGCCTTTAGCTGCAACATGAATACTTACAACGTAACATATTCACGTCTGTATAGTTTACACACGGCATGAAAGTCAGTCTAACGTTTCTCTACTTCCAGTTCTTATATAGAACAGGGAGTACTTTACAATGAGAACGAAGAAATGCTGTCTGTGTGTCTGTCTGTCTGTCCGTCCGTGGTCAAAATGTGTTTCCACTCGCTCTAGACAAAACTGCTGGACCGATCTTCCTGAAAATTTGTAGATATGTTCATTATGGGTCACGGATGATGCCCGGTGTTTTATTTTACCATAATAGCCGCTGCTGACGGCTATAAATGATAATTTTGTGACGTACAGTTTAAGCAATAACGGTTCATAAACTTAAAGTGTAACCAAGGTATGTAAGCTCCTCGGTAGTGTAGTGGCTAGTATTCCCGCCTGTCACGCGAGCGACCCGGGTTCATTTTCTCTCGCCGGGGAGAGCAGCATTGTTTTTTTTTTCTCTTACATACATACAAAATTTCTACCACCAATATATATATATATATATATATATATATATATATATATATATATATATATATATATATATATACATATACATACATACATACATATATATATATATATATATATAATATATATATTCCCCCTGTTTTGTACTACGTACTGGGAGTACGTTTACACGCTTTGCATCTCGCTTGCATTTCCCAGGGGCTCTCGCACATAAACGGACAGGCTTTAGCGAGCATTCAGGTTCCAGCGTACTTTATATTGAGGGAGTAACACATTCATTGTTCTCATGTAGATTTTGACAAGAAGAAATGAATTATTAACATATTTCGCGCCACGATAGAGGTACCACGATACTTTGAAACCGAGGAACACAGTTATTTAACTGCAGTCAGGGAGTCCAAACATTTGAACTTATCTTAAGTTAAAGAAAAGAAAGCTTGCTGAAATCTGTTTGATGTCACAAAACGAATAGCCTCGAACCAGTCGCCAGCCTCCTTGTAACTATACAGCTTGTATGCTTGATAGGTGAAATGTGGTGTGTTTTGCTTTATTCTTCGTTTTCTTAATGGTCTTATGAGACTGACAGATGGCATTGCAATTCAAGTAATCTTATGTCCTTCTAGCCCCCTCCGCCATCGCCACCCCTCTTCTCCCGCTCTCCTCCCTCCCTTCTACCCCTTCTCATCCACTCCCTCTTTCCTCCTCCTCCCTTTCTTCCTCCTGTACGTGCAGCTGCAGAAATCACGGACTCTGTTCACGCTCTGCAGGCCATGTCACCCGACGCACCGTGCTTTATCCTCGGAGATTTTAATGACTGTGACCTCAATTCAAGCCTGCCTTCTTTTAAACAGTATGTGTCATGTTTTACAAGAAAGGATAAAATACTTGATTTATGCTACTGTAATATACCATCTGCATACAAGTGTGTTCAGCTCCCCCCTGTTGGTCAGTCTGATCACAATGCCATTCATCTCTTGCCAGCTTACAGACCAAAAGTGAAAACACAACCTATCACTAAAAAGCAAGTGCAGTGTTTGGACACAAGAAAGTGTTGATGAATTACAGGCTTGTTTTGAATGTACAGATTGGAATTTGTTTTTTGAATTCTAGTTTTGACATTAACGAAGCCACCGATGTTATTTCCAGCTACATTTCTTTCTGTGAACACATGATTGTACCTACTAAAACTATCAAAATATTTCCCAACAACAAACCTTGGGTTACAAAATCTCTGAAAATAACTCTAAATGAGAAAAAAGAGCTTTTCAATCAGGCAATAAAAGCGATCGTAAGGTTGTACAAAAGAAACTGCAAACGGAGATTGAAGAATCAAAGAGAGCTTACAAGAGAAAAAGTTGAAAACATGTTCAGAATGGAAATATGCGAGATGCATGGAAAGGAATAAAGGTTTTATCAGGTTCAGGTAAATGTTCAAACCAAAATATTAGTAACAAAAAAACAGCAAAAGAAAGAACAGAAGCAATTTGCAGAAAAGCTGAACGATTTTTACTGTAGATTTGATGATAAAGATTTTAGTAAAGAATTAAAGGAAGTGAAGGTAGAACTCCAAAGCAATGTTAAAAAACGATGTTGATGGAAGTGATTCTGTTTGTGATTGAGGAAAATGATGTTCAGTTGTTTTTCAAACGTTTAAATGTGAGAAAGGCAATGGGCCCTGATAATATCTGTGGGAAAATTGTAGATACTACACAGTACCAAGACCCGTTTCAGTTCGCATACCAACAGAACAGATCAACAGATGATGCCACACTCACACTTCTCCATCATGCTTTTTCACACCTCGAAAAACCTGCCTCCTTTGTACGCATTCTCTTTATTGATTTCTCATCAGCATTCATTCACACCATACAACCACATCTGATGGCAAAGAAACTCATAACATAAATGTGGGTAACAAGCTCATTCTTTGGATAATTGATTTTCTTACACAGAGGACACAGTCTGTTCGATATCAAAGTGTTGTTTCGTCTTCCAGAGTCATTTCAACTGGCGCACCCCAGGGTACTGTTTTATCACCAGTGCTTTTTACTCTGTACACAAATGATTGTTCAGGAAGTGATTCAACTTTGTACATTAAATATTCAGATGACTCAGCACTTGTAGATCTTTCCAACTCTGATTCTGTTTACTTCAAGGAGGTTCAAAGATTTGTTGACTGGTGCGATCATAACTATCTTGATCTGAATGTAACACAAAAAACGAAAGAAATGTTGATTGATTTTAGAAAGAATCCAAAAGCTGTACCACCACTTTTTATCAAAGGTGCTGAAGTAGAACGTGTTGAATCATCATACAAATATTTAGGAACTTTTATAGATAATAAGCTGAATTTTAAATCCCATGTTGTGAGTATGTCCACAAAAAATGTCAAACCAGATTATATTTGTCTTCGCAAGCTGCGATCATTTCATGTGAATACTGACATTCTTCGGACATTTTATTCATGCTTCTTGGAATCTGTTTCTAACTTTCTCATTTATGTGTTGGTATGGTGGGTTGACTGTGAAGAGCAGAAATGTGCTTGAGAAAGTGGTGAACGTGGGAGGAAAAATCGTTGGTGAGAGACAAAAAGTCTGAGTGAGCTATATAGGTGCCGTGTTAGTTGTAAAGCGAAGAAGATTACGTGTGACCAGACCCACGTCCTTGCAAATCAGTATGACCTTCTTCAGTCAGGACGAAGATATCGATCGGTTAATGCAGAGTGTCAGATTTAAACAAAGTTTTTATTCCCCTGTCCATTGATTTCTTGAACCGAGAAGATGTTTTAATTGAAATCCAAATTCCTCTATATGAATGTATGTCATATGTGAGAAAATGGGTAATGTGGCTAAATTATTGTTTATTTGCTGTGAATGTGTGTGACCACAAATTAATTTCTCAAATTGAGATAATAAAGTTTACTTGACTTGACTTGACTTGACTTGACTCCTTTCTCCTCCTCTCTCTCTCTCTCTCTCTCTCCTCTCTCTCTCCCTCTCTTCCCCTTCCGCTAGACACTTTTTTCAGTTATGTTGTGCAAATGTCACGTCCGTTGTTATATTTGTTATCAGACATAACCTAGATATATTCCACTGGTTCCGCTTCAACAGCAGTGATATTACTGATAACCGATTATCAGTTCAGCTTTTTTTTCGAACGGCAATTTGCCGCAGGACCGTTGAAATCTATTTCCAATGACTTTTAACCGCTAAACTGTACAGAGTTCCTTTTAGTGATTACACACACACACACGCGCGCGCGCGCGCGCGCACACACATCCATATCTGTCTGTCTGTCTCTATATATTGTATGTATGTATGTATGTATGTATGTATGTATGTGTGCGCATGTGCGCACGCGCGCGCGCTGGCGTGTGTGTGCGTATGTATGTATGTATGTGTGTGTGTGTGTGTGTGTGTGTGTGTGTGTGTAAAACATACTGTTGAACTTTACCCATACAGGTATGGAGTGTCTGATTTTTTTAAACAGAATTTTATCCAGTGTCTCTCTTAACTTTATTGTGGTACGCTTGTTAGCGTCAAGTGTTTACAAATGACATGGGATGCGCATGTGAGTGTTTGCTCCTCTAAATGCCTCACTGTCTGTATCTCTCCCTGTCTGCATCTCTCTCTACTCTCTCTCTCTCTCTCTCTCTCTCGCTCTCCCTCTCTCCCTCTCTCTCTCTCTCTCTCTCTCTCTGTCTCTCTCTCTCTCTCTCTCTCTCTCTCTCTCTCTCTCTCTCTCTCTCTCTCTCTCCTGTCTCTCTCTCTCTCTCTCTCTCTCTCTCTCTCTCTCTCTCTCTCTCTCTCTCTCTCTCTCTCTCTCTCTCTGTGTCTCTCTCTTAACATGTGTTTTCACACTCTGAACGCTGATACCATAAGAAGCGTATGCTCAGAGCTGATTCAAGAAGAAGTCAACACACTGGGTCGATAAAAAGCTTATCGGCGCGGGTAAACTTATCCCCTATCAAGCGCTGGAAAATCTTACGGTATGGGTCAACATGTTCCCTTTCGAGTGCAGGTACAGTTATCATAATGTACGACTAAGCACAGCACATGCTTCCAAGGGTGCTGCAGGTTTGCTCCCGGGTGGCTGGTTGGGCGGTGGAGGACAGTACTTCTTCTCTGAGTTCACTCGCACGTTCACGTGTATCTTTTTTCTTGTCTGCCTGAAGGCCGACTCTGGGGAAAGGCCCAGCGACAGGGGGGGAAGACCCGCTGACCTCAGGGAAAGTCCTGATGACAGCGGGAAAGGCTGCAACCCGAGTTCCTCTTCAGAGAGGACGTTAAGACCTTTTTGTGGCGTAAGCTTGGCCGTGTCTGGAAAATAGTGATGGCTTTACCTATCAGCGGAACAGCAGCGAGTGAAGCTTCAGGATGCACATAGCGCTTGATTGACGGTGGCGTCTTTTGCCGGCGGGCTGTGCAGTGATGAAATATGGGTTGGTGCACCCATTGGGGGTGCTCCCGTGGAGGTTCTGTCGTTTCATACCCAGTGGAGAGTCAACACCAACACGAAGATCCAAACCTTCATCAATAAATGTCTCTGGCAGATCTTCTTCTTGCCATGGTTCGACAGAGTGCCAAACACCGACCTGTGGACGAGGGCAAACCAACAGCCAATGGACGTCCAGGTCAGGAAGAGAAAGTGGCGATGGGTCGGCCACACACTGCGGAAGGAGCCCTCTAACATCACCAGGCAGGCGCTCGAGTGGAACCCGCAGGGCAAGGAAGCGGGGGCGCCCAAAGCAGACCTGGAGGAGGAGCTTGCTAAACGAGCTGAGGGCCTCCAGCCTGACCTGGGGGGAGATCAAGACCTGTGCCAGGGACAGACGGAGGTGGAAAGTTGTTGTTGAGGCCCTATGATTCTCAAGGAGCGAAGAGGACTAAGTAATATCCAGTGGCCATTGCATATTGGCGTCTGCCAGGGAGCGCTTATGTTTCTTGACGTCTTAATGGAATGTTCTGTGCGTGCATGCACACTACGTCAACGCAGCGCACGCTTCCAAGGGTGGTGCAGGATTGCTTCCAGCTAGCTGGTTTGTTCGGCGGTTAAAATAATAATAATAATTATTATTATTTATTGCGCTATATCTTACATAAGCCCTAAGCGCTTACAATTACAGTTGAGGACAGTACTTGTCAGGGTCCCGCTGCCACGTTCGGCTGTATGTTTTTCGTGTCTTTTTTATCAACACTTTCAATCGAAAAAGCGTTTGAAACGGAGAGATTTGTTTCCTGCACGGTGCAGGTAAACTTGAGCGCCCCCCCCCCCCCCCCCCTCAACACTCCCACCCCCTTTCTCCTCCTGCACCACCCACCCAGCGACACGGCCATCCAAAAAGGGCGGTCATACAAACTGACAGATACGTTACATCACACGAATTAAAAACTGTAGACAATAATTTAGACAAACTGGTTCATGACCTTGTTCAAACTTAGCACCATGGTTTAATGGACGTGTGGACATGCTAAAAAAATATGCAGAAAGGTAATGCACTAAATCCAACACGCTACATTTAGTGGCCTGTGACCTCAGTTCATGGAAGCGTTGATGTGAGACATAGGCAACAATCAGTCGGACAAACAGATGAAACGTGTGTATTAAAGTTACATTCTGCATTTCAGCAGTTTCGAACCAAACATTAAACAGCGCTGCAAGCAAGCGGACAAAACAGGTGATGCTTGTATATGAAACTTGTTTGATCAGGTAAACATCCTGAGAAACAGTGGCTATGTTTCATGTGAAATCCTGTCCAGTTGGATTTCCACGAGCGACACGATTTTATGCATGGGGAAGAGAGACATGCTGCCAAACTGCCCATAAATAGCCGCATGTCCACATCTCGTCGTCACTTTTTCACGGAAAGGTTGACATCAATTTGGTTGCAGAGTCGATTTGGAACACATTTCATACAAACGACATATCTTCAAGCAACAGACTTCCTTTCATTGTGAAAAAACGGTGAAACATGGCCGCTGCGTCAGTACTTCACGTGCATCCAAATTTCGGGTGAAATGTGGTCTCAGCAGTCATTTTTTTTTACGGTGTCGTTATTTCCTACTACAACACCGACACCCCTCGGGCCGCTTTCAGTGTCACGGTGATCTCTTTGATCCCTATTCCAAACTGGGTGTGCGGCTGTGTGTTTTTAAGCCCCAGTACGAGATGGGTTGGGGCGTTTTTGTTCTTCTCAGTGGAATTCAGTTTGACAACTACAAACTGCAGATGACATCATAATACATCATGATGTATTTCCAACATGGTATATTTCAACATTTCAACCAACCTCTCTCCCCTCTCTGTCTATCTGTCTCTGTCTCTGTCTGTCTGTCTGTCTGTCTGTCTCTCTCTCTCTCTCTCTCTCTCTCTCTCTCTCTCTCTCTAAAAGAGAATGCAGAGAATCCGTAACCCAACGTCTACAATAGTAACGACAAATGATACAACAGGATAATTTCTAGTTCAGCTTCTTTACATTTAAAAACCCACTCTATCTTTCATACAAACAAGAAAAATCTTGCCCTTAAAGGATAGAGGTCAGTTGAAAATCTTCCTTATTTCGATTATGTTCAGCTACCATTCTCCCACGCACTGAAAAAAGTTACGTTTTCTATTCGGTGGAGAAAACCGTCGGTATTTTTTTCTCTCTCCCTCTCGGAAGCAGTGGAGGGGGGGGGGGGGGGGGGGGGGGGGGGGTTGGGGGGGGGGGGGGGGACTAAGCCGGGGTGGGGGGAGGATCAGTCAACATATCTGTCGGTTAATGAAGAACAACTGTTCATACAGACCACAGACCACTCTGGAACATACAGATTACACCGTGCAGGCTCACACCATCTGTGTTGCAACAGTCTGTAGCAAAGTGTGACCAACAGTCTGTAGCAGAGTACAGTGTGACCAACAGTCTGTAGCAGAGAACAGTGTGACCAACAGTCTGTAGCAGAGTACAGTGTGACCAACAGTCTGTAGCAGTGTGTGACCAACAGTCTGTAGCAGAGTACAGTGTGACCAACCGTCTGTAGCAGTGTGTGACCAACAGTCTGTAGCAGTGTGACCAACAGTCTGTAGCAGTGTGTGACCAACGGTCTGTAGCAGAGTACAGTGTGACCAACAGTCTGTAGCAGAGTGCAGTGTGGCCAACAGTCTGTAGCAGAGTGCAGTGTGACCACCAGTCTGTAGCAGAGTGTGACCAACAGTCTGTAGCAGTGTGTGACCACCAGTCTGTAGCAGTGTGACCAACAGTCTGTAGCAGTGTGTGACCAACAGTCTGTACAGCAGCAGTGTGTGGCCAACAGTCTGTAGCAGAGTACAGTGTGACCAACTGTCTGTAGCAGTGTGTGACCAACAGTCTGTAGCAGTGTGACCAACAGTCTGTAGCAGTGTGTGACCAACGGTCTGTAGCAGTGTGTGACCAACAGTCTGTAGCAGTGTGTGACCAACAGTCTGTAGCAGTGTGTGACCAACAGTCTGTAGCAGAGTACAATGTGACCAACGGTCTGTAGCAGTGTGTGACCAACAGTCTGTAGCAGAGTACAGTGTGACCAACAGTCTGTAGCAGTGTGTGACCAACGGTCTGTAGCAGAGTACAGTGTGATCAACCGTCTGTAGCAGTGTGTGACCAACAGTCTGTAGCAGTGTGACCAACAGTCTGTAGCAGTGTGTGACCACCAGTCTGTAGCAGTGTGTGACCAACAGTCTGTAGCAGTGTGTGACCAACAGTCTGTAGCAGTGGTGACCAACAGTCTGTAGCAGAGTACAGTGTGACCAACGGTCTGTAGCAGTGTGTGACCAACAGTCTGTAGCAGAGTACAGTGTGACCAACAGTCTGTAGCAGTGTGTGACCAACAGTCTGTAGCAGAGTGTGACGAACAGTCTGTAGCAGTGTGTGACCAACAGTCTGTAGCAGTGTGTGACCAACGGTCTGTAGCAGAGTGTGACCACCAGTCTGTAGCAGAGTACAGTGTGACCCAACAGTCTGTGTAGCAGTGTGACCAACAGTCTGTAGCAGTGTGACCAACAGTCTGTAGCAGTGTGTGACCACCAGTCTGTAGCAGTGTGTGACCAACAGTCTGTAGCAGTGTGTGACCAACGGTCTGTAGCAGTGTGACCAACAGTCTGTAGCAGTGTGTGACCAACAGTCTGTAGCAGTGTGTGACCAACAGTCTGTAGCAGTGTTTGACCAACAGTCTGTAGCAGAGTGTGACCAAACAGTCTGTAGCAGTGTGTGACCAACGGTCTGTAGCAGAGTACAGTGTGACAACAGTCTGTAGCAGAGTACAGTGTGACCAACAGTCTGTAGCAGTGTGTGACCAACAGTCTGTAGCAGTGTATGACCAACAGTCTGTAGCAGTGTGTGACCAACAGTCTGTAGCAGAGTACAGTGTGACCAACAGTCTGTAGTAGTGTGTGACCAACTGTTTGTAGCAGTGTGTGACCAACAGTCTGTAGTAGTGTGTGACCAACTGTCTGTAGCAGAGCGTGACCAACAGTCTGTAGCAGTATGTGACCAACAGTCTGTAGCAGAGTGTGACCAACAGTCTGTAGCAGTGTGTGACCAACAGTCTGTGGCAGTGTGTGACCCGTGAAATGAGCGACACCGGCACGCTGATAAACGACAGTTTGAAAACGTGGCTTGTTTTATTGCAAAATTCATGGCAACTGTGCTGCTGTCTCGGATGTGTAATGGAGCAAGTCCAGTGACTCATCATAACTTTCAACGTTGGTGCCAGGCTCTTAATTGCCAGGGACTCGAGGATGATTGCAAAACATAGTACAACCGCACTCTAGAAAAAAAGTAAAACGCATTTTTATTTTTCCAGTTCACCTGAAAGGTCGGCCTAGAGTACTGTACGTTGCAAGTACTGTAACAAACACATGACAAACCTTGCTTGGTATTACCTTGTTCGAAAACTAAATATCCTACTTTTAAGCCTGCGGATCTAAAATGAAGCAACTCAACGGCGAACGATCCGGAGTAGGCTTTAAGATACGCGAGTGATATTCTTTTCTTTTCTTTTTTTTTTTTTTTCAAAAACACGGTATTGTCCAGCAAACAGAAAGATTTACGTGAACAGAGATGCGTCGCCGAGAAAATAAGTGCATGTGCGGACGACACGTTGTTGGCATTTTCGTTGAACTTGCTTCCCTTCCCCCCTCCTCCCTCCCCTCCTCCTCCCCGCCCTCCTCTCGCCACCTTCTTTCACTGCCTATCTCCTTCGCCCTGCCACCACACGTCTTTCCTGCTGTCGCTGCGTGGCATGAGTGCTGACTGCTGACAGTTGTTGTTCGTCTCCTTTCAGTGTTGGTCAGGAAGGCAGGATTCTGGGAGGACACTCTTGCAGCTTTTGTGTGTGTGTGTGTGTGTGTGTGTGTGTGAGTATGTTTGACCATCATCCTGCTGTGGTCCTGTTTCCTCTGGCGCTGGCGAGCTGGTCAGACGAGAGTGACTATATCCGCACCCCCCTCCACCCCCACCTGATCCCACCCCGGTAAGTCAAAATGATTTTATTGACGGTAAGACACTCACAGGATGCTTCAGAAAACTGTCTTATTGCCAATCCGTTACAGTGATAAAACAGCTGATTAGCTAAATGGGGGGTCAGTTCGGAAAGCCTTCCCTTGCAGTGAGACACCGTTCGTTCTGCGTCGTCTGTCCTCTTTCGTGTGGCCGGGGACCAAGCATACGTCACATGCAGCTAAACAGCGGCCCCGTTTACCTCATCTCTCGTTTCTCTCTCTCTCTCTCTCTCTCTCTCAAAATTCAGGTATAGTTTTGACCCAGAAAAATTTGACAACACTAACCGTGACAATGCCGTTATTTGCATGCTCCCTCCGGCCGCACGTAAACAACATTCGAGGGACGAATTGACCCGACGAACGGGCACTCGGCCTTCTACTTTCCACCCGGAGCGACGCCAGCTGGCTGCCGGGCCTCCGTTTGGAGTTGCTCTCAACCCGTGAGGACACAGCAACACAGGCCGACGACGGAAGAATCCCTGACACCTGTCTCCGTGGGCGTTGGACCGTCGACCGGACCCAATGGCCCC
>JADBJO010015353.1:0-10000 GCA_016801955.1 Conus betulinus
TATTTAAAATAGCAAAAAACCTGCCTAAACATGAAACTAGAGAGGAGCTTATTGTTAAGAATATCAAGAGAATTTTAATTAGAATAGAGACAGAAACCCAAGAGAGGCGAAAATTTGAAAAACAGTAGGAAATGCAAGACAAAGAAAAAGAACCCTTAGGTAGCCCACTAATTGAAACTACCACCCATAGAACTGGAGACGGGAATACTAAGAACAAGTATACATTACATAAATAACTCACTCACACCATAAGTATAGAAAAGAAAAACAAAATTCGAAATACCAATGAAAATGAATAAATACAAACCATACTTATTCAACAATGCAGAGGGGAACAAAATAGTATCATTATAATTGCAATTTGGCAGATTAACTTTACTTCTTTTTTTTTATACAAAGGGTTCAAAACAATATTTTAGCAGCAGTACTCACTCTAAATCCTATTAAACTTTAACCTACATTCAAAGACGGGGTCACCACTGTCACACACCCATGTTTGTGCACATCCACACTTGCACTCACAAACACAGTATGCTTACTTCGTACGCAACGCACAATCACTCCATTCACCCAAAGGAGCACTATCACCACAAAATTAAGTTTTTCTATAAAACGCTCCCTTTTACTCAATAATAAAGAAAGGGTCTTAAATCTTCTTTTCACTTCAGTACGTTTTCCAACAATTATTTCTTCTCTTCACAAGATATTTCCACACATATAAACAATAATACAATATTCAAAGTTTTATCAACACACACACACACACACACACACACACACACACACACACACACACACACACACATTACACTATCAGTTCATTATATTAAATAATTGCAGTAAAATACAAGTCATCTTCTTGACTTGTCGAGCTTTTCGTGCACTTGGCTGTACCACCTCTGGACCACCACAGTCTGGATCCTCACTAGACTGGTACACCTTAGTCAGGAACACCACTGGACGCTGAGGGATTCTTCTAGGGAATAAGCAACAAGCCTACCCTAGTAGACTTCCAGTCTACATCTACACTCTATACTTAGTGAAACTTTGCCACGCCAGGCATCTTACACCCCCCAAGGGTTAAGCACACTCAAACCAGGGTTGCATCGGACAAACCAGTCCAACCATGTAGCACACCCAACCCAGGGTTGCACAGGACAATCCTAGTCCTAACTATATAAAACCCAGGAGGGTTATAATTGGACATCTTCCTATGTCCGTGTCCAGAGCTCCTCTGAAGTAACAATAATTTTCCACCCTTCCTCACATGGGTGAACACACTTCACAATCCACTCAGCGTCCCACTCTTCCACATCACTTGTGGTTGCACTCCATGAATACAAAAAAAAGCATCAAAACTGTAGGTTCCATTCCACAATCGCAAATTACAAAATCTCTTAACACTCTTTTCTTTGATATGAAACTTCTCCATTCACATAACACTTTTCTCATTCACATGACAGGTTGATAGGGCACTGAAGACATAGAGAACGGGGAGGTGGAAGAAAGAGAGAGGGGAAGGTGTGTGTGTGTGTGGGGGGGGGGGTTGATAGGGCACTGAAGACATAGAGAACGGGGAGGTGGAAGAAAGAGAGAGGTGTGTGTGTGTGTATGGGGGGGGTTGATAGGGCACTGAAGACATAGAGAACGGGGAGGTGGAAGAAAGAGGGAGGGGAAGGTGAAGTGGGTTGATAGGGCACTGAAGACATAGAGAACGGGCTGTGCAGTCTGCGAGTGCCCATGCTGACCGCCATGGTCATGTCCTAAGCTTGCCGGTCAGTGATGGCATTGGGATTGCTTTGTGAAATGCCCCTCTCTTCCCCTACCCCACTCTGCACCCTTCACCCTGCCCTTGCATGCAACCAACAGTTTGTGTGAGTCACTCAGGCAAAATGGACTTGCTTGCCTTATATTGAGCATATAATTCACTAAACACATATACGAAAAAGAATTACAACGTATGTTAGGTAGGCACTCAAGGTCTGACCTGTACATTGGGCTAATGCGTAGGTAAGACATCTGCTAAGCCGTCGCCATGAGACCCTCTTCTCCAATTCCGTCATCTTCGTTGTGAATTCATTTATCCGTCAGCTTAAAATCATGCGTAGTGTGGTCTCAAAACTTAGCAGATGTGGTGTAACATATATATGACTGGTCCGCAGGCAGTTACGCCTCCTTGATGAAATGAAACTGAAACTGAAACTGAGCCAGCGTCATTTTCAACTGATTCAAAATGTATTAATTCGTTTGTATTTGACTGGAGCGCTGTTGCGTTTTGTTTGACTTTCTAAATGATACAGCCTATGTTTTAGGGATTTGAAAGGCATACAATTCAACAGTGCTTCACTTAAGACAGGAAATAAGTGCTTCAAACAATCAGGTTTTCTTCATTATGAACTTTATCAGGCTACTGCATGACATAAAAAAGTTACTGCAATGTCGTAGGTTAAAGGGATAGACTGGCGAGAGAAAAACAGAGAGGTGTACCAGCCCAGGGAAGACAAGCAGCAGGGAGGTGTACCAGCCCAGGGAAGACAAGCAGAGAGGTGTACCAGCCCAGGGGAGACAAGCAGAGAGGTGTACCAGCCCAGGGGAGACAAGCAGAGAGGTGTACCAGCCAAGGGGAGACAAGCAGAGAGGTGTACCAGCCCGGGCGAGACAAGCATAAGCTGTACTACTTTCTAACAGACAGTAGCTTGGCGTTTAGTACCTTGCACATTTCTCTCATGTAATATAGCGGTGATACAGGCAAAAATCCGTCTTCTTCTCCCCACTCACCCACCCACCCACTCACCCATCCACCCACCCACCCTCTCTCTCTCTCTCTCTCTCTCTCTCTCTCTCTCTCTCTCTCTCTCTCTCCCTCTTCAGAATGGGGCCTTGGACTTCACACTGATTAAACATTCGTATTCGTATTCACTGATTAAACATTCGTCTCTCTCTCTCTATCTCTTATTCTCTCTCTCTCTCTCTCTCTCTCTCTCTCTCTCTCTCTCTCTCTCTCTCTCTCTCTCTCTCTCTCTCAGAATGGGGGCTCGTCCTCTCTCTCTGATTAAACATCTCGTCTCATATCAGAATGGGGCCTCGACCTAAAACTGATTAAACATTCGTATTCTCCCTCTCTCTCTCTCTCTCTCTCTCTCTCTCTCTCTCTCTCTCTCTCTCTCTCTCTCTCTCTTGCCCAACCCACTGGTCAGACCTTGAGAGTACCTACCTACCATGCTTTTTTGTATGTGCGTGTAGTGATGTACACGTGTGTATATAATGTGTGGGCATGGGCCCATGCGTGTGATCCAGTTCTTATCGTTGCGTTGCCAGCCAGTGTGCCTGCTCTCTCGTTTCCTTAACTCCAGTATGTCCAGGAGAGTACATCCATATGAGTCTCCCCAGTGGCTGCACATGAGTTAAACCCCAGCAGGGCTTCCCATTCCACTTTTCACTTTCTGAAGTAGGTTATAGAATCAGTCAGTATCATGGCTTTCTTAGTTTGAAACTGGCTTGTGAATGTAAGCCAGTGGAGTGCTTGTGTCACTGCTTTCTACCTCCATTGTTAGACTTGAAGTTGTTAAACTGTGCGCACCATTGTCTTCCTAGATAGTTTCGGCCATTTTGCTTGACTGTGTGTCCCCAGCCTGACTTACCTTTGGTGACAGAACCGTCAGTGTATATGTAAGAGTATCATCTTTTGTGCAAAGGTCTTCTACCAACATCTGAATTTTTGCGTTGGTTTTGCCTTGCGCCATTCTCGACAATGTCTTCCAAGTTCTGGAGTGATGGCAAATTTGGTAATAGGTTCTTCAAGTGGTCTGAATATTTCTCCCATACCTTGGTTTCTTTGAGGTCTGCTAACTGACACACAAACTGTTTACTGTCTTCAGCCTATCCCATCCATGATTTTCCACGTCCTAGCCGAGTGCCTTTTGTTTCCATGACCGCCGCATGAAGCGGGTTTTGGGATTTTGAAAGTGCTATGAAATGTGCGTTTCACCTGTTCCAGCTTGCGTCTGGTCTGCATTGAAGGAAGGTCGAGCAGGTATCGCTAAATTTGAACTGGTGTGTCCTTTGTGGTTCCTAGGATCAAGATCATTGCTTCACTTTGAATTCTTTCTTATTAAGGAGATTGCTGATGGACAGTGTTGTAAGCCCTAATCAATAATCTATCACACTGAGTACAAGTGCATGGTACAGTCGGTAGACATGGCGCTGTTCAATGCCTTTTGCTGCCATTACTTTCATTGCAGATAGGCCTTTTCTGCATTTAAGAACAATATCCTCAACATGCTTTCTAAGGTTTAGGGAAGAAAGAAGAAGAAGAAGAAGAAGAAGAAGAAGAAGAAGAAGAAAAAGAAGAGGGGGAGGAGGAGGAGGAAAGAAGAAGAAGGGGGGGAGGAGGAGGAGGAAGAAGAAGAAGAAGAAGAAGAAGAAGAAGAAGAAGAAGAAGAAGAAAAGAAAAAGAAAGAAAGAAAGAAAGAAAGAAAGAAAAAGAAAAAAAAAAAGAAAAAGGAACAAACAACAACAACAACAACACAACAGGAACAAAAAAACAAGAAATATCAGTTTATGTAGTAACGTAGTTTTCGTTGTGCGGTTTCTGTGTGCGTTTGTGCGTGCATATGCATGCGCGCACGCGTGTGTGTTTGCACTATGTGTGTTTGTGGGTAAAGTTTTTTTTTTTAACGTTGGTGTTTAACTTAGCAGGTAAAAGCATGAGCTGTGATGAAACTGGGCAGAACGTCAGTTATCCCATGTGTGCAGATGTTACTCAACTGTAACGGCTCTGAATCGGTGATGAACATCTCGTAGAAGATTATGATTACTCGCATCCGTTGCTTTATACACTGATAACAGGCATGGTGACAACGTAGGGTGACACACGCGGAAATTGAAACAAGAGCCCAAAACAAGATTACTACTGGGGCGCCAAACAAAAGAACAAATTACGAGGCGTTTCGATCTGTTTGGTCTTCTACCGGCAGAACAAACAACATTCAAAACACCGAAAACAAAGGATGAACAGACAGTCACTAAAGTCTGTGTCCTTTGATTTCATCGTTTTGGGGGTTATTGACTTTGCCAGGAGAAGGTCCAATACCTCGAAACGCGTTGTGTTTGTTTTGATATATATTCGTTTGTTTGTCATATATATATATTTATATATATCATATGTATATATATATACATATACGTTTGTTTGTCAGCCCAGTAATTTTTGGTATCATTTATTCATCTAATCCTCTTGTTATCTTTGGTATCATATTCATCTAATCATCCCTGAATTTTTCATGACACTTTGGATCAATAACAGATAGCTTCACATGTGGACTCCTGTACATATTTATGCTTCCCCATACAGTTTCAACTCAAGGCAAACAGCACTCATTTATGAAACGTTGTGGCAGTACAATGTCCACAATCCACTGACCAGTCAACATCTTAGGTGCTAGGTAATGATCAAATCAGAATGTTACATTGACATCAAATCAACATGGGATTCAAACCATTTCATAAAATGATCCTCCCTGGACTGTCTCCACTTTTCTGCCAGTGTGTTGAATGTATATAAGAAAGGATTCACTGCAGAGTTTAAGGGTAGCACAAAAATCGCCAAGGCCACATTTACTTCACCTGGGATAGGTATGTCAGTTAACGCCAACATCCCACATATTCCAGTCGGAAACCAGCACATGAAATTTGTGACTGCTATACTGACCAATCGCCGAGCTATGGTCATATCACGTGACATTTTGGTTGTGTTCGTTTTTAAAGAATTGATTTGTATAGTCCAGTAAATAAAAGCTTGACCAGCGGAAATGAACAAAAACAGAATGAAATTAAAGACAATAAATATACTGAAAGAATACACGTGACCTTTAAACTTTGAGTCTCATGACTGGAAGTGGGACACACACACCTGTCTGGCCATACAACTCCCAGTGTGAGGTCACTGGAAGCAATGGCATTGCAGCCAGAAGCCAACCAATCAGCCAGACTACAAGACAAGCCACGGTTGCTGACGTTTTTATCAAACCTCAGAGTGCTGAAGGGAAAGTGGAACGATAAACCTGTCCATCGTGATTAGCCAGATGATCAGAGCTGACACCTCACTGGACAGCAAAGACAGAAAACCAGCGGTCTTACAAGCCATACTGCTCTTCCATGTATCATCACAATGCAGGTATATGCCACGCAAACGTTGATCAGCCACTCCGATGATAGCAACGTAGATGCCCATCAGACAGTCAGCCATGGTGAGATTAAGGACAAAGACTCGGAAGCCGCTAGAAGAAGCCATTCGTCTTGCAAACAAACGTCCACAGAAACAGAAGACGTTTCCAGCCACTGCTAGAATGGCGACCAGCCACAGAAACAGACGATACGACCATGATTGCAATAGATCTTTACATGAAGACACGTCATCTTTTGGAGCGTGACATGACGATTTATCAAAGCCAGTGGGGAGAATTTCATCACAGCAGAGCTTGTAATTGTTCGTGAATATCACGTGTAAATGTGAAAGATATTTGAACAGATCAGGTGGAAATGTGGTCACAAACGTACCATCCATGTGAAGTTCAGTCAACTGTTGTGTGAACCTGAACCCAGCCTGGCTGATGGTGTGAATGGAAGTGGAGGTTATGTTCAGTGTCTGGAGTCTAGGAAATGACGAGAAGACTTCAGTGTCTAATATTGTCAGAGATGTGTAGGACAGATCCACCGTCGTCAGTGTGCGTTGTTGAATATGAGATGACACATCTGAGGAGAGGGAGATGAGAGGATTTCTCGACAGGGACAACACTTGAAGATTTTCCAATCCAAAAATCTGTGTTACATTAAGATGTTGGAGCTGGTTGTCATTGAGATTAAGTATTCTTAAATTCAAAAAGTTCAGGTCGGGAAAAAAGAGTCAAAGAACATTTAACGAGAATCAAGTGAAAAAGATATGCAAGATTATTCACATCAGACATTGCCATGCCTGAACCTGTGGCATCCAAGAAACGGAGCTGAGGGAATAGTGTGGCGGAAAGGCTGGTGACAGAAGAATGTGTGACCTTGACAGAGAGACAACCCACAGGACAGGTCATGTCACACACTAACTCATCATCACGCAGTGGGCAGTGAGACCAGCCATCACACAGCTGGTCACTGTGTACACAGATCGTTGACGCTCTGCACTTAAAAAATCCTGGACACGTCAAGTTGGCACAACCCTCCTCATCCTGGTGGGTCAGTACAATCGTGCATCCTATTGCACCGTGTGTAGACAGGCAGACAGTCGTTCATGTCACTGGGACAACGGTAGTGACTGTCAGGACAAGACTCATTGTAGTTCATTGGAACTGACCTGAATCTATCAATTCCATTGAAATCAATGAGAGCAGGAGACGGGAAGCATGTGTGTTTTTATCACTCTACTTGTAATACAATAAAGACAGTCACAATTCCCTTCATCTGATGCATCTTGACAGTCGGATATCTGGTCACATATTTTAATATAGCGCACACACTGACCATTTCTACACATGAATTTGTTAATACAAACAGGATGTTTACAGATGGATTCATCGCTCCGTCTTGACAATCTGTTACGTAGTCACACAGAAGAGTGTAGGACAATGTGGAGATCTTATCATTGCAAGCAAACAGACGCAGAAATGCGGCACGGTGACTTGACGAATACTGCCTTTTTTGTCGTGTGTGTGAGACAACTGACCAGAAACATTACAGTGTGTAGAATCTTCTTTGCAAACTTTGTGTGGAGTGGAGCCACACAACAGAAAAGCGTGTGTCAGATGATCACCATAGCACTTAGTCACTGATTGTTGTCCCGTGGGCCAGGCGTATTTGCCAATCAGACAAATTTCATTAAAATGCTGCTCTGTCTGGTTTGGTCTGAATTCACAAACTAGTCCACTGAAATGACGCTGCAAGTTTATTTTGCATGTGTAACTGTGAGAAGGTGTAGTTGAGCTCGATGTTGTATAGCACTTTTTTAATTCTATGGTGAAGACCCATACCTTCAAAAGAGTGGTAAATGACAGAAAGATCATGCAGAACCTCGTGTCTATACATGGTAGGCAGTGAGAAAATATTTGAATAATAGCCGATCCATTTGCCTCGTAACCTACCTTCGTGTATTTTAGCTGCGCTTTTGATCACATCAAACCAGTTACACATACACTTTGGGAAATTCAGCGTGCCACCCAGTGAATTACAATACTGAATACTAAATGTGATACCATCAGTTAAAGTGTCATTAGAGAATTGCAAAAGACTGATAAATCTGTAGCAGCTGCCACAAATGCCACCAGACCCTGACAAGTTGGACTGCTGAAGGGACAGTGTTCTGTTTCATCCCGTCCATCTTCACACTCTGTCTGATGGTTGCAGGCCAGGTGCTGATGAGCTGGCATAGTGATCCACAGAACAGTTCCACAGACCACTAGGTAGTCGCTGAGGTGCCTTGTTTGGGAGGAAAAAGGAAAAGAAAAGTTGAAAGCAGTTTCCTTTTTTTTAAACATGATTCTCTGAGAAATTCTACAGTTACTTTGTTGCATTGAAGACACGGGCAAAATCGGTAGTTACGTCATTCTTTCTATCCCACACAAGAACAGGTAATTCTCTGAAATGTCCCGTCAAATTGTGATATGTCAATGAGTAACGATACAATCTGGTCGGCACTAAACGTGGCGCCATTTCCTTGAAGGTGACCATGATCTTCTGTCTTGCAGGCATGGGTACAGTAACGTTCAGTTCAGTCTGGTCCAAGGAACTGAGATTCCCCCTCACTGTGAGGTAACCAGATGATGGTGACGTCATATTTCCACACCACAAACTCTGATTCATTTTGCCCTGGTGAATGACAAATATATGTTCATAATACGCTGAACACTCCACCTGTACACTAATACAGTGAGCAAGAAGCCAAACCAGGAGAGAAAGAGGAAAAAAAAAGAAAGGATAAAAAAAAGACCAATGATGAAAGCGACCAATCAACCAACCAATTAAGCAACCTATCGGCGATCTCTATCTGAGCAATTAAAGCTAAGAATTGTAAAACAGATCCAAGACCAACACAGTACCTGCATCTGTAAACAGCAGCAACAACTTCTGCTACTACTACTACTACTACTACTACTACTACTACTACTACTACTACTACTACTACTACTACTGCTGCTGCTGCTGCTGCTGCTTCTGTATCTGCTGCTTCTGTATCTGCTGCTTCTGCTGCTGCTTCTGCTTCTGCTGGTGCTGCTTCTGCTGCTACTTCTGCTGCTGCTGGTACTGCCACCACTGCTGCTCCTGCTGCTGCTGCTGCTGCTGCTGTCACCACTGCTGTTTCTGCTGCTGCAGCTGCTTCTGCTCCCACCACTTCTGCTTCTGCTGCTGCTGCTGCCACCACTGCTGTTTCTGCTGCTGCTGCTGCTGCTGCTGCCACCACTGCTGCTTCTATTGCTACTGCTAATGCCACCACCGCCACAACTACTACTACTACTACTACTACTACTACTACTACTACTACTACTACTACAACTAGTACTTCTGCTGCCACTGCTGCTTCTACTTTTTACTACAACTACGGATGATGATGACGATGAAATGATGATAATGACGGGGATGACGATCACAAGGGTGATGATGATGATGATGATGATGATGATGATGATGATGATGATGATGACAATTAAAAGATTATCGTAACTTCAGAGATTTTTTTAATAAATGGGACCAGAGTTCATGTTTCATACGATTACCAGTGAAAGACTAATTGCCATGAAGTGAAAGTGTGGAAATTGTCATCAGCCTCCAACTTTCTTGTTCTTTCTTGTTCTTGCTGGGGAATGCTCAGTTGAGATCTGTCTTTTGAAGTTAGTCTTCTTCTTTCCGTTGACTCTATAGGGAGTGAATGGGATGCTGCATTTAAGAAGTTTTCCAGGTCTGCCCGTTAAGATTCTTTAGGTATAATCTGTATTAAAATCTTCATCAGCCAGCAAGATAG
>JADBJO010015353.1:15000-44045 GCA_016801955.1 Conus betulinus
ATCCGGGTTTTCACAACAACATGATGGTGAAGACATGTTGTTAAAGGAAAATTATTCAGGTTCCACGACAAAATGATGGCGACGACATTTTGTTACATGAGAAGTATTGGCTCCACAACAAAATGATGGCGACGACATTTTGTTACAGGAGAAGTATTTGGGCTCCACAACAAAATGTTGGTGAAACATACTGTTACAGAAGAAGTATTTGGGCTCCACAACAAAACGATGGCGAAAACATATTGTTATGGAAGAATTATTCGGGCTCCACTACAATGATGGTGAGAATATGTAGTTACAGGAGAAGTATTCAGGCTCTACAAGAACTGTTGGCGACAATACGTTGTTACAGGAGAAATATTCGGGCTCCAGAACAAATGATGGCGAAAACATGTTGTTACATGAGGTTCCGTAACAAATAATGGTGAAAACCTGTTTTTGCAAACACGTATTCAGGCTCCGCAACAAATCGATGGTAAAAACATGTTGGTACAGGAGAAATAGTCAGGATCTTCAAGGTACTCTGGCTCCATAAAAAAATGGTTGCTGGCGACGTGTTACTGTAGACTGTTCAAACCCAGTGGATGTAGTGTCTGCAATTTACTTATCCAGAATGCCTCCCGCTGCAGTCGTTTTTGTTTTGTTTCAGAGTGCACTTTCTCTATTGGTAGACATTTTATGTTGGAGAGTGAGTGTTGTGGCCTGTTGAAGTGTGATGTGATGTGTGTGCCCGTGTTGTTATTTACGTTTGATGATCTGTGTTGGTAAAACCTTGTTTTGAGACTGTTCTTTGTCTCTCCAACATATTGTGCGTCAGTGCACATGTCACAGAACAGCAGGTAGATGACATTGCTTGTTTCGCATGTCATTCTGTTGCGGAGCCTGAACAACTCTCCCGTTCTCGACGATTTGAACGAATTGGATTCCACAAGGTGGACCTGACACAACACACACTTCTCCTTCTCACATTTGTAGGATCCAGGACAGTCGTCAACAAGAGCTGGTAGGCAAGAGGGCATGAGCATAGTCCTCAAGGAGTGGCAGTTCCTTTCTGCCACTAAAGGAGGTTGAGGGACTGCTTTTTTCATCCTCTCGCTGTTGGTGATGAGGCTCTGATGTAGCTCTCGTGTCCAGGATCTCAATGGTGGGTTGGCAGGGTTGTGTGTCATCAGAGGGTGGGCGAGGTTCTGATACTTGTTTTTGATTTGTACTGGAGCGCCTCTTATCGGGGAATGCGTCGGACTTTTTCTGCTGCCGTTTTGGACAACGTTTTGCTTGTAGCCACGTGCCTGGAAGCGTTTGGACATTTCCCGGACCCTTTCTTCAAACACAGCATTGTCTGAGCACAGTCTCTTAAGCCTCAGGAACTGGCTGAATTGAATGCTCCTGTGTACATGTCCAGGATGACATGACTGGGGACTCAGATAAGAATGTGTGCATCAGAGGGCTTTGTATAAAGATCTGTTTGAAGGAATCCATCTTTTAAGGAAATGGCTATATCCAGGAACGGGATACTGCATGGCGATGTATTGAAGGTGAACTTGATGGTTTCATGGAACGAGTTTATGTGATCCATAAACTGTTCCAATTCATCTTCTGATTTCACCCACAAGACAAAAATGTCATCTATGAAACGTTTCCAAAAATGATCAGGGAACGAAACAGGACTGGAGGCTAGTAATTGCTGTTCCAGCCACGCCATGAACAGATTCGCAACTGCTACATATTTTGTTATATATATATATATATATATATATATATATATATATATATATATAGAGAGAGAGAGAGAGAGAGAGAGAGAGAGAGAGAGAGAGAGAGAGAGAGAGCGTTATAGAGTTTGAATTTTCTTATTCCAAAACGCATAAATCGTTGTGACATTCAGGTGATCTATGAGTTTGGTTGATGTTCTAGCTACTGACAGCTGTCAAAAGAACTCGAAATATTTTATGAATTGCTTTCAGCTGCTGATAACGGCTAGGTGACACCACCGTCATGGCAACGTTTGCATTAGACCCCTTTAAGGGAATCAATGATGGTTCACTGATGAATCTAATCATTAACACAACTTTCCCGTCTGTATAATGTAGCACAGGCACAATACCACAGTGAACTATTTTACCAGAGAGTCAAGGACTGATAAGACGTAGATATCATCATTCATCGAAGATGATGTTAATGCGAATAGTAAAGTCCAAGTGTTGAACGCTACATCAGATTCTTAAGTCATTGTAGTGGGGTGGGTGGGGTAGTCAGAAACCGCACCATTTGATTAGAGGTAAATTACTTCACTACTTTGAATTTAGTGGTGATGTTACAGTGTGTGTGTGGGGGGGGGGGGGTGGGGGGGGGGGGGGGGGGGGATTTTCCTGAGATTTTGTGTTGCTTCAAAAGATCTGTTCATATTGATCGGTAAAATGAGCTTTAATATACAAAAGGGACCAGAATCCACTTCACTCACATATTTGCTATGTGAACAACGAATGGAATGTTGTTATTTACGATCTCTATTTTTTCCACCTCTGCCACAGATGCAATATAGTTTTCTCTCTCTCTCTCTCTCTCTCTCTCTCTCTCTCTCTCTCTCTCTCTCTCTTGGGGGGTCCACTACGCTATGTTAATGGTTGCCGAAGCTCATCACAAGGAACAGACCTGCATGTATGAGCACTTGCAGTCATGATATGAAGTACATGCTAAACTAAAACAAAATCCAGATAAACGAATGAAACTCCATGAAGAAACAAACTTAGAAAAAATACAATGCCTCCAAACGATTAAAACAAACAAATTAAATTACAAGACAAACACGAGCGTTTCCACCTGTTTGGTCTTCTTCAGACAAGACAAAGGCATTGAAGACGATGAGAACGAACAATCACTTATCTCCTCTCAATCGGGCGCTAAATGTATGTACACACACACACACACACACACACACACACACACACACACACACACACACACACACACATATATAGTCGGGCGAAAATTCAATGAAATGTTGGAAACTGCAGCGGCCTGGGTCTTATGATTTCTTTATTATATATATATATATATATATATATATATATATATATATATATATATATATATATATATATATATGTGTGTGTGTGTGTGTGTGTGTGTGTGTGTGTGTGTACAATGCTGAACAATTAAGTAGTGGGGGAAAACAAGTGCAGGTTAACAACTCTTCCATCATTATAGTAATGACTTTGCAAAGATTTGAAACTGAGAGGAGAAAAAAAATATGTTAAAGATGAAGTAAATGGGAAAATGTATATCATAAATATGAAAACCCTTCACTAGCTGCATGAGTAAACTATCGCAATCCCTCTCGAAGACAGATCTATATGTATCGCCTGCTCCGAGGCCTTTCGTCCGCTGGATCGGACTCATCAGGGAGACACGGCTGATTGTGTCTGTGCTCTTGGCGTCACATAGAGACACACCCACAGTCCATAATTCTGTGGTGTTCCGACCACCAAGGGTTCGAAAATGAATCCAACAGAGAGAGAGAAAGAGATATAAGAGGGAGGGAGGGAGGGAGGGAGGGAAATACACACAGATACAGGGATAGGCGGAGATGGAGAGAGACAGGCGGAAAGACAGGCAGACAGACAGACAGAGACGCTTAAACCGACGATACTGGGGATGTGAAATATTGGCAGATGTTCTCCTGTGGATCGCTCTAATGCCTGGCAGATGTTGCCTCCGATGGCCGGCAGTTTCCCCCACAGCCCGGCTTTGCACGTGTTGCAATCAGTTTACAGAAAATACTATCAGGTATATGACTGGAATTTTTCTATTGATTTTAAGTCATTTGGATCTAAACACTAACGGTTTTTAGGCCATTTCCGACTTTTCAGTTTCCCCACCTCCCTACCCCCATCCCCACCTCCCCTCCTCTCTCTCTCTCTCTCCTCTCTCTCTCTCTCTCTCTCTCTCTCTCTCTCTCTCACACACACACACACACACACACACACACACACACACACACACACACACACACACACACACACACACACCTTGAACACCTTGACGCCAATTACTGGATCACATCAGCAATTCAAACATGAACTCTGTCTTTCAAACAGGAATTTATGCAGTAATTCCTCACTGTTGTCACGACCATAGTCGTACACCCAGTGTCGGCTTGAATTTAAGAAGCAAAGTCAGAGGTGTCTCTGTAGAAAATTCTGGCCCGAAATTTGCCCAGCCTGACACCTGGCATTTTCCTTGTAAACATTCATTAGTGGACATTGCATGCTTTCTCAGGAACTGTGCCTATGTTCCCGGTGCTTTGATATGTTTTTTCTTTCTTAATTAAGTGTGTGTGTTGACAGAATACATGGATTGCTTCTGCAGGCCATCGAAAAACAAACATATGATTATGAATGTACTGTTCTTCTTTCAGGAACATTTTCGTGGTTAGAATAGGGCTACAATATATTTGTTGAGAGAGAAAAAAGAACAGTTTGTGGTTTGCTGTGTAAGTCGTCGAGACATCGCAAAGACTGGAAATTGGTGAGAGAGTTGTTGTAAGTCTGTGAGCATCAAAACACTTTGTTCATGGAAACGATTATTTTGTGGGTGTGGTACTGTGGGTGTGAACTAAAGAGACATTCTTTTCTTTAGTCTGTGAGGACCTTGTTGAGGTATTTTTGAGGTGGAAAATGTATTACTAATCTTTGTGAAAAAAAAGAAAATATATGTAAGTAAACAGTGCAAAAGATTTAGTCGCTAGTTGAAAGATGGGACTCATTTTGGGTTTGTCTGACTGGTTGTTCTGTCGACGTTGCTGAGTGAGAGTCTGATACGCTTACTGGAGTAAAGACAAGAGTTGTCTCTTCTCTTTCGTTTCGGTTTTGTCAAATCAAATTTAGACTCCAGAAAGGGTCTAAATTACCATGTTTGAAGACCTAACTACAAGCACAAGGCTCAGGAATGAGAGTCTTCACATAACTGTTGCAGTGGTCCCAAACAGAGTTGAGTCCTTAAACTGATATTATCCATAGACTACTCCCCCTACACAACTCAGGTCCGATGATTACGCTGGGTGATATCGAAGGCTCTGGAAAAATGGCTTTGTATGGTCAAGTATGGAATATCATGGTCAATTTCAGGTTCATGATGAAGAATAGCGACTTCCAGACTGATTACTTAGGCTGTTCGTATGTCATTTCATAAACTAACGTCGAGTGAAACTCACACATCGTGTGATATAGTGAAAACTGCTGTCAGCAGGTCGTCTGCTTACAATACAGTACAGTCCAATTCCACTGGCGCAAAGCCGCTGACAGCACATTCTAACAAGACTCTGAAGATGCTTTTGGCTAAACAAACTGGCAGGATCTGCTTTACATTTTTTGACCAAACTGAGCATTCCCGTCACCCTGAACTATGTATTTTTCTTGTCAGCCTTGATGATGACAGTTTGAAGCTGCTCGTTGAATGGTTATTTTTGCTCATCATCATAGTTTGATGTGGAGCTTGCACAGCCAGTCCACTTCACGTTTGCAGCAGGTCTTAGTCGGTTACGCAGTTGCCAGTAGCAGAGAAGAATTTCTTACATAACATTCAGCAAGAAGCGGCATGAGAACAGACTATCCCTGATTCACCAAGCTGTCTGCATGCCCACCTAAGGCAGGTGGGGGTGATGTGAGACTGCGTGTTGATCTCAGGAACTGCAGCTGGTAGCTGTAGTTGATGGGTAGATAATGAATACATGGAGTGTTCCGAGGAAATGCAGGGAAGTATATCGAAAATCTCCATCCTTCTGGTATGTATCTAACAAATGCCACTATCCGATCTGGTACCCATGTGTATGTACTCTATTGGAAACTGCCTTCCAACATCTACCACATTACCATCAGAGGAACACCCATCATTTTTTACCGAAAGGAGGGTGTGCATAATAGTAACTTGCAGCTGATGAGAAAATTCATCAGCTGAAAACTGTCGGACAAGAGGATGAAAAACATCCGTTTCAAAGTCGATCCTGACAAATTGAAAGTTCCTGACATCGCTGAAAGCAGCTTCCGAAGGAAATTTTGCTTCAAGAACCCCTCGCAAAGAATTGTAACCAAATGATGACCGACACTGCCACGCAGAATCTGGGAATAAACCAATGGAAGTAGAAGTCATTGATCACAAGAAATTTTTCGTATGTTGGACACTTCAAGAAATTTGGAATTCTACAAGAAACGTCAGCCGGAAAGGAGAAGCGCGGCACTTGAATAGTAGGCCTGATTGTGAAATGAAGAAATTAAAAAAAATACAACTCTGGACTACATAAGAGTGTTATAACGTGGACAGTGACGACAGAAAAAGCGCTACACTTTGTAAAAAGACTTGACCGGACAGAAACAAAGCAATGGCAGCACCATTCAGGACAAAACACAAGGCAGTAACTATTTTTCAAAGTCCCATCTGCACCAAAATCTGGCACACTGACGAAAGGCCCACAGAACTCCGTCACTAATTGTCACCTTTTCCAAGAAAGAAAACCTCCGACACTGCCATAGTTATGACATGGTCAATTTGATCAACAATGCCACAAAAGTGTGCTGAATTTATTTCTGAATAGCTTACAGCTGTAAGCAGATATCACAGGTTGCGTTTACATCTAGCTAGGGGACAAGTGTGGCATGGTATGGCACGGAATGATTGCATGGCGCTTTGCATTTACATGGCTTTGGCTGAAAACGAGCGACTGCAGGCCATCGTAAATGGGGCACTGGTATCTTCCATTCAGCTCTTTATATTGGCCTACTAGAATGCAGCTTTTAATTTTCTTCTTTATTTTTTCTTTCTTCACGGCCTTTTTTTCTATGTTCATCAGCAATGACTTTTCCAATGTGTGCAAATATAAAATATTTCTAGCGCAGGAGTCCAGCTTCTTCTGAATGGCCTCATCAGCCCATACTTGAATGAGGACTGTGTTTTTTCCTCCTCTGATGGAATGTGGCCATGTTTGGCCTGCCTGTGGCTCACTTCAAGAGCTGGGCTATGGCGCAGTATGGTTTTGCACTGAAAAGGTAAAAGTGAGCAGTTGTTTGGGACATGGGCAAGACAGGCTCGGTGAAAATAAAGTCCCAATGTAAACAGTTCCGTCATTGCTGAAGAAGAAGAAGAAGAAGAGGCTGAATTTTGCAAAGGCAGAAGTGCTATCAAACAGAGATTTTTAACCCGCGTACCCATAGCCAAACACATATCTAACACGAGAAAGTTCTACCTGGTCATCATAGACTTTAAGGAAGCGTTTGATAGTGTCTGACAGGAGGCGCTGTCAGCTAAAATAATAAATGTTACAAAAGCTTATCAACACCATTCATTAACTGCACTCCAAAGCAGCCTACGCAGCACTCAACAAGGCGCTACTGGAGAGTGGTTTTATACTTCGGTAGGAGTTCGTCTGGGCTGTCTTCTATCTTTTACACTTTTCAATCTACCCTAAGACTCCATCATGATGCACTGGGAGAAGAATCGTCACAAACCTTTGCTTCGCAGATGACAATAATGGCCTGCCATATAGAGGGGAAAATGCCAAGCTCATTGAAAAAAAAAAAGGATGAAATGCTAACATGACATGACATGCAAATATGCACCTAGTTGACAGTCACCCACGACAAGACCATGAACACTAATGTAATATGCACCTAGTTGACAGCCACCCACGACAACACCATGAACACTAATGTAACTGTCAAATGACAGTAGAAAGAAACAGTTCAACGGTACACTTATCCGGAATCCATCATTCTTAATGTAACTGATGCATTTGGAAAACATACTAGACGTGTATTTGGTAAAGATTTATGCCCGAATAGCACATGACCTTTGGCGTAAGGCCTTTCTTTCCATGGGGATAATAATGGAATTCTGACCCTGTGAACGAAAGTGTGCAATACTATGGGTCACACAATAAGTTCTTTGTCGCAACAATTACCATGTGGCTATCTCTCGGACAGTGTGAGATTTAGCACTTAGGATAGTTGCAGGGGTCCGAATCATAGGTCCTGTTCTTTGCTTATTAGAGATAACATTGTTTAAACTGGAAGAATGTAATCTATTTCTCTAAATATGAAAGATTGACTTGAAGTTAAAATCTTATATAGTTGCTGGGCTGCCATTTGAATGAATTGTCCGATAGATCTAGTTTTGTTATCAACTCAGTATTTTTGCACAGACAGTCTTATTCACTACATGCATGGAACAAAGAGACTATTGGTAACAATATTTCAATATCTGTTCACCATTTTGCTGGGGAAGAAAGAAAGAAAGGATGAATTAAAAAAAAAATCGAAATTCTGGTAATGCATCAGTTTAAATGGTATATATCAGTAGTAGTGCCTCTAGTTTTTGTATCATTTTTGTGAGCTCAAAAGCACGTTTTCAATTATCTGAGCAAAATTACGAAGGCTCATATTTTCGAGGTCCTCGAGTCCTGATCTGCCTAGGCCCCTTGTACATAGTCTACGTCTGTATTGTTTCCACAGGCCTTGCAAGATGATCTAGGTCAGAGTTCGGGGCTACAGCATAGATCAAGTAGTAACATCACAGTTTGAACAGACGAAAATCGTCCTGGATCTGTGAAATTAAATTTTGGAAAGTGCAAAAGATGGTTTTATCCTGGAATTTGGGGTCAGTAAATCAGTTCAGCACCATATGTCAGAATGATGCATGACTTGTGGACTCTTTGTGTTTTTACGCCATTAGTAGGGCACTAAGATTTTGGAGTGAAACGTCTAGCAGACGACAGGAACTTGAAGGGTCATGTGGATCGTGCTTGCATAGTAAAACATAAAAGTAACGGACATGAGACCTGACTCAGAGTCAGATATGGTCTGGACCAAGAAAGTTAGATCAAGGGGAGAGCGCACGCCGTTCTTTCTTCCGCTAAGGCCACTGAAGCCAGTGGGCGGAGCTTATCCGCCATATTGGATAACCCAAAACATCGATCTGGTGTTGAGGTTTTTGCGGTCTACTTAGCGTTGTATTTCCACACAGTCAAACGGAATTGGAATGCGATAAGAAACAGAAACGATCACATCAAATTGAAGTTACATCTCTCTCTCTCTCATTTAAAAAAAAATGATGTTGCGTAATTGACTGGAAACGTCCCGAAAGTTGAAGAAATGCAGAAACAATCAGCGGCACGTCGCATCGCACAGACACACTAAGCACTGTGCACAGTTTGTGTACACAGCTTTGGAAAGGCTTGTAAACCGCACATATGCAAAAATCAATATCATCATCTTTTATGTGAGATATTTGTCTTATGAAGTATAAAATATCAACTAACAACTTCCGGATTTCCCTCAATAAATAAGATTCATTCATTCATTCGTTCATTCTCTCTCTCTCTCTCTCTCTCTCTCTCTCTCTCTCTGCCTTTGCTCATTTCAACGGAGTAAATGTCTATGGGGGGTGGGGGGTGGGGGTGTGGGGGGTGTTTTTGTCTTATGATGTTAGTCACTGAGAGGTGAAGGAGTAGGGTTTTTCTGTTTGTACCGTTGTTTAGACGGCTAGATCTATGTAAACAAGCCCATTGCAAGCTTCTTTTCCCTCAACCATGTTTCCCGTATGACGTTTGAGACGGATTTTTGCTAAGCCTGAGGTCAAAATCTCCCAGTCTGCATTTGGCAAACAGTCCGAGTTTCAATAAATGCATAGCGAATCCTAACGAAAAGTTTACTGATAACAATGGTGAAATTTTGCAACTCTCTCTCTCTCTCTCTCTCTCTCTCTCTCTCTCTCTCTCTCTCTCTCTCTCTCGCAACAGCTCGAGTATATGAAATATTGCTGGCTGAGCAATACCAACAAAAAAACAACAAGAAGTCATTTGACACAATTACTCACCAGTTGACGTTATTGGCCAGAAAATAAAACCAGCTTGTTGGAAACTTGTCTGCTTTTACATTTCAGGTTTTGTTTCAGATCTAAAGTGTTTTTCCTGCCAGCATAATAGTATCTCACTTGCAAATATGTTTCCACAGTAGCTTTCATAAGAAGTACAACATGATTATTCAAGGGATCCTGATCAAACATATGAGACTGCATAGACGTGAACAGTTCTTTTCCAAACCAATGTTTCCAGTATGGCATGCACAAGTTTGCGACACTGTACGTTTGAAATACAAACACCCAAAAGCCTTAACATTGCCAAGTTTGCAGCCTGACCATCATGAGTAACAGCCACGACTGTAACACCCAGGTCGTTTAAGTCTGGTCAAACATTGTAACAACAGGTTTTTCCTCTCTTCGCCATTTAAGCCGTCGATGAAAAAATACGCAACAGGTAGCTTCCAGTTGCTGTTCAGACTTGTCAGCATAAAAACTAATGCTTCTTTGGCCAAAGGCAGAGTGTCATCGTCTAATTGAGTACTCATGTCAATATGCCCATAATACTGATTACCGTCAAAATCCACTTGCTGTCTTAAGGCCATTTCATCAACAGACTACATTTTCCCCCTTCTTCTCTTCTTGTACCAGAGTTATCAGGGCTGCAAATGAGTTTTCAGTAAATCCAGGCTTACCATCCACAGCGCTAAACTACTTGGCAAGTGTGGATGGGTGAGGAAGGCAAGTATCAAATACTTTTCTGATATAGTTGCATCCCTTGGGCGAATAAAAGTGAAGAGTGAGCGCAAGGCTTCATAATTCAGGAGTGTATTTTAATGTTTTATCATCATGTTTTGTTAAGTTGACGTTTCAGTAAATCTGACACTCCACTGGCACAGGTTTCTAAAACATCAACACTGGTGGCACTCATCAATTGATGCTTCCTGAGCTCATCTAGCACAGATTTTAGCTCAGCATTTTTCTTTGTCAATCGCCTCCTTGACTGCAGCAAAACTTTGTATTTTTTTCCTGGAAGAAGCTAGTTTTCCTTCAGTCTCCTCCAACTTCCTTTTCAGTGTACCATTGTCAGGAGATGTTAGGGATGCAGGAACAGAATCAGGAGTGGGCACAACAACAGGTGGTTCTTCAGGTAGCTCCGGTTTATTATGGAGGTTTTGTCCTGTTGCTAGGGGGGGGGGGGGGGGGGTCATTTCTTTCCCTTGCATTGCAAGTATGTAGGGAAGGCAGGAAAAATAGATGGAACTGAACCATCACGTAGCCGGACACAAGCAATTACTGTCCTATCTACTACACTTTCTTCGAAATGCTCGGAGCAGAGCACTGCTGATGTAGACGGCACAAATTCATCTTTACGTCGCAGTGCAGTAATCCACTGTTGCCGAAGTGATTCTTTTCTCGGAAATCTGGGTGAAAATACAATATTTCACTAAGACAGAGACTTAGACATTTCATTACGCAGGGATATTAAAGATTTAATTTAATTTGACCTAGTGTTCCATGAGAGAGAAAGAGAGAGAGTGAGTGAGAGAGTGAAAGTGACAGAGAGAGAGCAAGGAAAGAGAGAGAGAGAGAGCGAGGAAGAGACAGAGAGAGAGAAGAGAAGAGACAGACAGACAGACAGACAGACAGACACAGAGAGAGAATAAGAGACTCGCTTCAATTATTATCGCATATCACTATGTATTCATAGTACTAAATTAATAGTAAAAAGTTTACCCCTCTTCCAACTCGCAAAGCTCCCCAACATGTAGGCACACACACACACACACACACACTGAAGGGGCCCTTGCACCCACCGGCTTTGGTGCTGCAGCCAAAGATGAGCTGGCCTTTGGGAACCTTCTTCAACGCGGCCAGCCGTCACATCCCTTTGGCTGAGAGAGTGGGGATGTACCGTGGGCAAGGCTCCTCCACTATAATCAAACTTTCGCCCATCCTGCCAGAATAGCACCTGCCCCCTCTGCTATCTGGCCATCATAGTCGAAAACAACTGACTGACTGGCACCGCGCATCGCTACTAAGGCCTAGATCTACGTGCGGTACATTCTTGACACAAGTCGCAGCGTCCGCACAGGCTCCATCAGTCCATGTGATTCAGAAAACTTTATTATCTCTCGTTACAAGAGAAATTACATTTGTGTGACCGCTGCCCTAAAAGTTAAGACATACACATTTATAGTTACAACGTGACACTGGAAATTGAAATTACTTACAAACAATAAAACATGCGTGTAACACCAAAATGGGAATTTCAATCTTTCTCTTTTTGGTAGTGCAAATAAAGTACGCACTCAGCCACTCATGATTATATATACATAAATGTGTGTGCACGAGAGAGAGAGAGAGAGAGAGAGAGAGAGAGAGAGAGAGAGAGAGAGAGAGAGAGAGAGAGAGAGAGAGGTGATTTATCATTAAAAATCATTAAGATAAGACATATTCCAGACATTTTTATTCCTCACTGTTCAGGACATGCACACATAAAACAGAAACACACCCACACTCCAGCATCTATACTTTCCCGCTTGCTCACAGACATACACACACCCGCGCACATGCTTGTGTGCACGAGCCTTGTTGACCGCACGCCTTTCATACAACTCACTCATACTCTCCTGTCTCTCACCAACAATCTTACCGCAGATGTTCACAACGCTATCCAAGAGTTTGCTGTTTTTCAAATTAAGATTTCCATAACAGCAAATGCATGAAAAGTCAAGACAGACTCAATAAAAACTCCTAAAATGTTTTAAGAATTTTTGGCTGGACATGCAGATTCCTCAATTTGCGTAGAAATGCATTCTGATTTGGCATTTTTTGTATGCGGACCTGGTGTGTGTATTGAAAGTGAGCTTATTGTCTAATGTTGTGCCCAGATATTTGTATTCCTCTACCCGTTCCACTTTTTCTCCATCAATATAAAGATCAGGCACATAATTTTCCGCTTTCCTAAAATCTATGATCATCTCCTTTGTTTTTTTTTACGTTAAGCTCAAGATAATTTTCTTTACACCAGGTGCTGAAACGCTCAACTTCATCAAAATATGTTACGATCACGATCACGATCACGATCAGGTCTGTTCGTGTACCAGAACGCACAGCAGCTAGGCATCTTCGCGCTTTGTTTGGGGTTAACCAAGATGGCGCCTCTAGAAAATCTTTGGCTTCAAAAAAATTACGTCATTCTAACTCCTCCTATCAAATCTCCTTGGTCTGAACCAAGGACTGGACTGTGCAGTGAATACATTTTGGTACTGGCTGATAATCTGACCAAAGTCAGGTGCAGCTTTGAGTGTAATAGAGAATATACATCATTTGAGACCTAAACTGTAACTGTGGACTCAGACTTCTACATTAGTTGAGGAAATGGACAGCTGCCCAAGAGGTCTTCTCTTTCTGAATCTTAATTGGCTAGGTCAGCAGTCTTGATTTAAAAAACAAAAAACGTTAAGAATACTCCAGATTAACTTCAGGTACGAAGTTCAAATGTTGCAATGAAAAACCCAATGAATAATGCAATGGATGACGATTCTTGATTTGGCGTCATTCTAGCGTTGACGTCACGCTGCCTTTCAGAAAGTGATGAAGTCTGGACCTGTTCCAGGAAACAAGTATGTCGTACTGAATGTGTGCTGACTTTATTTGTTATATTGCATGAAGGAAAAAGTATGGGAAATAAAGCGATACGCTGAGAGAAAAAACATAACTGTGATAAGATGCTTACACACCAATATGCAATCATATAATACTCACCTCTAGATGAGGCTGAGATGGCATGTTGAGGTTTTAAAAACTCAACATTTGATGTGACCATGGGATCGTACGACGGTGCAGAAACATGCGAACTGGTCAGACTGTTTTATGCTATCCAACATCAAAAAACAACTCGGAAAGCAAGTCGGAATGTACAGAGATGACGGCCTCGCCACGCTAAGCAACAACCCAAGAACCATCGAAAACAAGAAAAAAGAACTATGCAAAATTTCCCAAAACCAACACTAAAAATCACCATTGAAGCAAACAAAAAGGTAGTGAACTACTTAGACATAACACTTGACCTCAACAACCACATATATAAACCATACAAGAAACCTAATGACACACCCATTTATGTAAACATCATAAGCAACCACCCACCATCTATGCTAAAAACCATACCCAATGGCATAAACAAGAGATTATCTAATCTGTCACATAATGAAAGAGTATTCAACAACGCAGCAGCAGAATACCAAGAGGCACTGCAAAAAGTGGTTACAGTTACAAACTACAATACAACCCACATAACAACATAAACAAAAACAAAAAAAGCAGGAAAAGGAAAATCACATGGCACAACCCTCGATCGATATGATGGACGAGTAAAAACAAATGTAGGGAAAGAATTCTTCAAAATATTGACAGCATCCTTCCCAAAAGAACACAAATTATCCAAAATATTCAACAAGAACACCATCAAACTATCATATTCATGCATGCCTAACCTTAAAAATATAATTGATTCATCCAACAAAATGAAAAGCAACACAACAAAGAAGGGGGAAGAAAGGAAATCCTGCAATTGTACTAAAAGAGAACAGTGTCCCTTAAGCAACAAATGCCTCTATAACACATTGTATACCAAGCCACTGTGACATCAGAAAATGAAAAAGAAATGTACATAGGGATCACTGAAAATCACTTCAAAACCAGATATGCAAACCATAAACAGTCATTCAACAAAGAAAAATACAAAAACCAAACAGAACTGAGCAAATATATTTGGAGACTTAAAGACAAAAAAATAAACTATAACATATCCTGGAAAATCATAAAAAGGGCATCACCATACAACAACATTTCTAAAGATGCAACCTATGTTCAACAGAAAAATGGTTAATACTATGCAAACCACACTTAGCAACTCTAAATACTAAAGTAGAAATAGTAAACAACTGCAGGCACAAATGGAAATCGTTGTCAGCAAACGCACCCTGAACTGTAAACAACCTGAAAACCGAACAACACGTGCAGCCAATCCGCACGTGTAAACAGTGACACTGGGCAATATAACACCAGCAGTAGACAACCCAAAACCATCCTGACGAGAGCCAGTGCTCGAAACAGAGCTGTCGATTTTAAAACTTCCTTTTACCATCCTATTTTTTAACAGATGTTGCTCCCCAAGGGGTCGAGCATTTTAAGAATTTTATTAGTCATTTTAGTGGTATTTTGATATCTATATATATATCTATATCTATCTATCTATCTATCTATCTATCTATCTATCTATCTATATATATATATATATATATATATATATATATATATATATATATATAAAATGAATATTGTTAAAACGCCTGATGTTGTTTTAATAAAAGCGCTCAACCCCTGGGGAGCAACATCTGTTAAAAACAAGTGGTTTAAAACAGTTCTAAAAAAATATCTACTACAAATTTGTTGCGAGCAGTACGCTCTCGTCAGGATATCGTTGCGAGCAGTACGCTCTCGTCGTTTGGACATTATCCTGACGAGAGCGTACTGCTCGCAACAAATTTATATATATATATATATATATATATATATATATATATATATATACAATTGAGGTCAATAGCTGGAGGATTGGCACGGGATCGGAAGAGAGGAAGGACCTCGAAACAAATGTGTTATCCCAGCTTTTAAGATTTGCTTTTAATCATTATTTTAGCTGCTCCCCCACATGGTTGAGCACTTTTTCTAAAAAAAAAAAAAAGCCAGAAGATATACTATATATATATATATATATATATATATATATATATATATATATATATATATATATGTGTGTGTGTGTGTGTGTGTGTGTGTGTGTGTGTGTGTGTGTGTGTGTGTGTGGAATGGCAAGGTGGAAAGGAAAAAATATTAGGACTTCTCTTCGGAAAGTGAGTGTCTGAAGTTGTTCACAATTCTTTGTTGATATGGTTATTTACAGCAGAGATTGTCACCGTTTTTTGTTGTTGTTTTTTTTTAAATCCATACTTATTTTCTGTATTCACCGAAGAGCGAATTACCAGCTCCTCTGCAAGTTTTATCTGTTGACACCAGGACACCTGTTTTGTCCTAACTTTGAAGCTTTTCTGGGTACATGATTTAAGCAGAGAAATCTTTATCTTTTGATAAGAAGTCTGTTTACTCAGCACTAGAGATGTTGCTAAATGAATGAAGTTTGCTGTGCTCGCTCACCATTCATATCAATTTACTATCTTTGAAAAATGAAGGCTGTTTCTGGCCACCGACAAAATGTAATCAATGCTTCTCTCCTGTTCGATTTTGACCACAGTTTTATTTTTCAAGAATCCTATGATTTTGATCACTACCATGAAAAGATCCACGTACTGTTAATTGTAAAAGATTAAGGCAATTGCAGCTATCATTAAACATCAGCTCAATACACTTGCTTTTTCTAAAGAAATTCCAATCTGTGAATGATCATTATTTTGCTAAGGTCGTCAGTTTCCATTTGATATATTTCATATGGGTTTAAGAAAAAAAAAAAGACAACAAAAACTTTGGAGTGCTGCTTTCCTAATTGAACATATCATTCAAATAGCAATATCATCGACATACTACATAACACTCATCTGATTTTTTAAAAAAATCTGGTAAGTCATCTATTAAAAATGAAATGAAATTTAGGTGATTATTGATCCTTGAGGACTAACTAATTGCACGCCGTGTGCTGACAAATGTAATTTGCGTTCTAACATACTTCTGTTAGCCAGAAAAGATATAATGTAGTCACGCGTGTTTCCCCCAAACCCAGTATCATTGAGCTTAGAGAAGTGTAGAATGCCAGACTCTGACATAAACCTTCACTACCTCAAGGGAGATTGCTAATGCTCTTTTCCTCATCGCAAATGGCTTTTAATATGTATTGTCACTTTGACTACATGACTTGTGGCAGATATACTTTAGGTACCGCTTGATTTAATGGGAATAGCATTATGTTCTCTTCACAATGATATATGATTCCATGACTTTACAGACCTGGGAAGTGTGACCAGTCTATAACTAGAATATTTTTGCCTGATAGATTTTCACATGCCGTGTGAATCGTAGCACAGGTATAGTTAACAGTATTCAAGGTAGTGCAATTTATGGCAACATAGAACAATTGGCCTGGAGGTTTTGAAATGTAAACGATGTCCACAAACTGCTGATTAATATTGGCATGGGTCTGATGACCTGCTTGAAGGTCTCTGCACACTTATTCATCGCCAAAATGATCAGGCTATCTGACACTTAGTATCTTGCAACAACACGTCATCGCCATGGGTTCGAGTTTCTCTTCCAGATCCACGGCGAGGGTTCATGTCTCACATGCATACAGGAAGATGGAAAATACCAGTGGATGCAGGGGTCTTATATAACACCAGGGGCTGTAAAAATTCTTCTGGACCTCCTGGGCATGTGTGGCAACTTTGGCATTCCATGCATCCCTAATAATGAGGGTGTCTCTCTAGTCCACCTTGCAGACTATGTTTGGAGCTGAGAGCTGACTATTCAGTCCAGTCACCCTATTTGTCTGACGAGAAGCGTACATCTTCGCTACCGTGATGTTGGATAGTTTTACTTGTGGATGGGTAGTCATGACGCTGCAGCTGTTAGATGGCATCCCAGTGAACACACACACACACACACACACACACACACACACACACACACACACACAAATCCACTCACATACATGCCTGTCTTATTCTCTTCTATGGTACAGAGCATACTATATCTGCTGACCCCAACGTGTTCCGCTGACAATATGCGCCATGAAAGTCGGTATACATTGTCGTCGTGGACATTATATTTACAGACAACAATAATTATGTACCCTTAAAGTCGACATAAATTGTCGCCAGTGACAATCAAATGCTGACGGTAATTTGTGCCAGCACAACATATGCTGTACAAATCAGCATCTCTTGTCGCTAGTCAGAAAATGTTGGGGCTATAATATTTGCCATTGACAATAATTATGTTCTGAGAAACTCAGCGTTTATGATCGCAAACAACATGTACGCTAACGGCAATATGTGTCAGTGACAATATGTACTATGAAATGCAGCTTTTATTGCAGATGACAAGATGTGTTTAGTGACATTAGGTGAAATGAGAATTCGTGTATATTGTCACTGGAATATATTGTCGCAGGCAACAATATATTTCAAAGACAATATGTGCTGGCGAGTACACACCCCATACAAGTTGCATATGGTAATGCCTGCGAAAAGTTATATAGATGACAGTATGTGCTGGATTCAGAGTGTGCTGTGAAAGTCCGCATCTGTTCTCGCCGACGATTCTCTCTCTCTCTCTCTCTCTCTCTCTCTCTCTCTGTCTCTCTCTCTCTCTCTCTCTCTCTCTCTCTCTCTCTCTCTCTCTCTCTCTCTCTCTCTCTCTCTCTCTCTCTGTAGGGGAGGGGGGAGGTGTGATTAACGTTGGGGAGAAGAAAAGGGGGCACGTGTTGTAACCTGCGCAGACAAGGTGAATCACGGGATAAAAAACGCTGGGGAATTTAACACCAATGGCCATTCATTGAAGCTCAGTGATGCATGTGGAGATGTGGAAACACTTTTCAATCAGTCCAGTGTAAACATTATCATCATGGAGGTCAACGTATCGTCATGTAAGGCTTTGGATGGTATGACATACTTAGGAGAAAACCAAGGAGTCGTCTACGGGATTTGTGGAAAAATCACCCTTTTCTGTGAAAGAAAGAGCCTGGTGCCACCAGGATCGTACGCACGAGCTCGAATCCGACGCCTGGCTTACTGGTGTGGTTCCAGCAAGTGGCGTGTACAAATAGAGACATGCTGGGGACCAAGGAACGTCATGATCTCCTGCGATATTCATGGGCTTGAAGAGATGTTTTTCTATTCGGACACAAACTGCTTGCAAATCAGAAGTAGGAACAAATCTTTCATTCAAGTTGAGATTAAGCCAAGTAAAAGAATGACAGTGATTATAGCACACATTTCTGAACATTCGGGATATGTATATAGTCCATATATTCCTGATATATACGTTCACGAAAAACTAGAACTACCGTCTGAGAGTGTGATCATGATCAGTGTTCAAGAGACATTCCACTCTCGCTCGTGTTCGGACGGCTGGAAGTTTAAAGTGGCTTACAGAAGATTGAGTACATCCATTCAGCATGTGACAGACATATGTATTGATTGTTTTGCACCGGCTGTTATCTTTGTCACATCATATCTTCAATTCATGTTTCAATTTGACTGCGCTATTCACACATATCTCAAAATATACTTTGCAGTTCTAACGTTGAGCGACTCTCCACAAAAATTGCCCAGTGGCCTGTTCAACTGCTCTGTAAGGAATTACATTAAATTTCAGGAACATGTGCATTGTAAATCAAAAGCCTGAATGTGAGGATGGTCGGGATGAGACAGAGCACTGCCCATTAGTAGTTCTGGATGCCAGGGTCTGGTGGCTTCACGTTACAAATGTTTTAAATTAATCACATGCAGTCCAATACAAAACTCATATCATGTTTTTACTCGCATGTGTCAGGATAACAAGGGAACACTTGCAACACTGAAAAATAAAAGGGAACAAGAAGACTCACTTCATATTTTCCGAAAGTTCAGCAGCTTTGAGATCCTAATAGGGTGTATGGCAGGATGGCATAAAGCACTTTTTATGTATAGTAAACTTCGGAAATGGTTTGACAACACCTTAATGTATATTATGGGCCCCAAATTTTCTTTTCCGGTATACATCGTACCGCTATTTACCATCACGGCGGAATAGAATACTGACAACTCAGGTATGGAAAGTCAAACAAATCTATCTGTCATTCACCTATACTGCATTATGCGAAACGCCACTGCCAAAACCTCGCATGTCTCCTTCAGTTATTGCATTGGCTCGTTTTGAACGCCTTCAACTTATCGCAGTGCCCACACTGCAATATTTACTAGCCTGTCCAAGCAACCACAGTGTACACGTGTTCTTGTCCTGTGACCCCCAAAGTCATTGCAAGAAAACTGTTTGTTGGTTTCAGTGTTCCCCAACATGACCGATCAGCCAAAGACTGGTCAGGTTCTTTCTGAGGGGGGGTGCATTCCCCCGTCTACCACATGTTTAGATGTGATGATGACAGCGCCACACTGCAGCACACACTGGTGTGTGACTTCCGTTCAGACTGTCAGGATCACAGTGATGAATCTTTCTGTCAGCACCGATTACATCAGGGGTTCAGGTGTGCTCTGATTTTCAGTACGTATTACACAGCCAACGGTGCAACCAGTTCTCAGACTGTGCAGATGATTCAGATGAGAGGGACTGTCCTGAGGACTCTGATAACCCGTGTCCCCACTGCACTCACGTCAATGACGAGGACATAAAACAGCAGCTGTTTATCAACCTGGATGGCTCTGGATATTTTACGTACCAAATCTGAAAAAGGATGACTCATGCCCTGACATCCATTTCCCATGCATAACTGAACCGTTGAATTGTCTGCCTGTCTACACCAGATGCAATGGGTTTTCAGACTGTACTTATGGAGAGGACGAACAAGGCTGTGAGACAGTGACATGTGTTGGACTGTACCACTGTCGAGCTTCTACAGTGTGTCTCTATCGTGACCATCTCTGTGACGGCTGGGCACAGTGTCCACAACGAGATGATGAACTGATGTGTGACTTCACCTGTCCTCAAGGCTGTAGGTGTCAAGGTCACTCTTTCCTGTGCAGTGACGTATTTCCTGCTGAAAGCTATCCTCACCTTCGATACCTGGACGCCACAGGTTCCCGAATCTCACTGAGTGAGTTGACACATAATGTCTATCTTATTCACCTTCGTTTGTCTTATTGTGAAATTGTCAATATTTCACAAATACACCTTAGTAACCTTATATCTGTAGATTTTACAAATAATCAGATAAAAATAATAAACATGGATGTCTTTTATGAATTGCCACATCTAAAAACTCTGCAAATGATGGATAATCCCATCACCAAAATAGTTCAGACAGAATTAAAACGAATATATTATGCACTGAGGACAGTGGAAATGTCCAATGTTCAAGTTAACATACTGGGCAATCTGCTATTTGCATTTCTACCCAAAGCAAAGCGCTTGAATTCATCTTTTTCTATCATTGAATCTATCGATTCTCTGGGCTTTTAAAAAACATGCCTCTATTGTCTGAACTGGATTTACGAGGAAATCCAATAATTCGCTTCCTTTGGATTTATTTTCAAAGTCCATTCATTTAAGCAAGGTGTTTTTCTCTGAACTATAAATTTTGCTGCCCAGAGGTACTTCCTCAGCAGGTGAATGAAATAAAGTGTTCAGCACCTCAAACTGTGCTTTCATCATGTGCAACATTACTACCGACAGAACTGTACATTGTTTTCTTTTGCTTCCTGAGTGTTTCTGCTGTTTTAGGGAACCTGCTTTGCCTGGTTGTTTCAAGCACAGTCAGGAACACATTTGCAAACACTTTCGTGACAGCCTTTGTCCACCAACCATTTGCTAACATCTGCATGGGGAGCTCACGTCAGCATCACTTTAGCAGCAGACAACTTGTTTTATGGGCAGTAGTACCTCCTCATGGAGAAGTCATGGACCCACAGTGGAACCTGCAAGGTGGCAGGGTTCCTTTGCTTTCTGTCCACTGAAGTGTCCATTTTGATTCTTTGCCTCATTGTGCTAGATCACTTTGTCGTCTTTTGTTGCCCCAAAAGTTCCCTCAGTATTGACGAACGTTCGACAACCAAAGCCTGCACATCGACATGGTTTGTGGGCATCTTGTTGGCGGTCATACCTCTCCTTCCAGGTCGGTCACACTGGGGTCTTTCAGGGTCAGTCTGGTCTGTGCCGCCTGGCTTTGTCTTATTACCACAACGCTTACCAAAATTTTAGGTGGTTTGTTGTAATTGTGATAGTGAACTGCAGTTTTTTCTTTGTTATCGTAATCGGTCAGTTTGCTGTTTACAGGCGAACCCCAGAGTATAGAGTAAGACTTGATCAGATCAAAAGACCGTACTATTCCTCAGTGCACCTGCTAGGAAAACTGGTGGCTGCCAACACTGTTTGCTGGTTTTCGTTTGGCGTGGGCCACACTAATGTCTTCACAGGGTGTTGCTGTTTTCAATGGCATCTACGAAGCATTGGTTGTCTTCATGTTACCCCTCAGTTCTGCTCTCAATCCTATTTTCTATTTGTGGACTGTGATCACTCAGAGACGAGGGCAAACACGAGAGAAGAAAGTGATCGAAATATTAAAATCAAGACTTGCCTATTCAACAAAAAATACATAAATAAATAAACAATAATGAAACAAATAAACGAATACTTATAATGTTGCGAGACGCACGTAGTCACCACGGCATGTACGAACACACGCGTGTCTGTTGAGGATAGATGTAACCACGTGGGACAAACGCTTTATTGTAAGAGAAATGACGCTAGCGCAATGGCGTAAAATATAGGCGACTGTGATGGACAATATCTCGTACAAAATGCAAGGTGTGTGTGTGTGTGTGTGTGTGTGTGTGTGTGTGTGTGTGTGTGTGTCAAAATTTTAAACATTGTAGAAAAGGCACAAGACATTATAGATGAATCTGCGTGGTATGGAATGATGTTTTAAGTGTCATCAACGCCTTCTCTTTATATGGAAGATCCCAGAAATGCCTACGGGAAAGAATTCCTTTGGGAAAGATTGTGCCGATTAGAGGCAGTGCCTGGTGTCTAATGTGATAAACATCTAGGATAATATTACACTGTCTGCAGTTCATGCTGATATCAAAGCTCCTATGGCCTCTGATGATATACGACATCTGCACCAGCATAGTGGAGGCAATGGAATCCAAAATAAACAAGTTCACAAGGAAATGGCTTGGTGTCCCACCCTGTCTGACTGACATAGCGCTGTACTGTCGCCAAGCAAAGCTGAAACTACCACTAAAATCCATCCTGGAGGAATACAAACCAGGGAAGATCAGACTTCAAAGCATGCTGGAGGACTCAGGAGACAAGGTTGTAGAAGCAATCAAGCTCCAGCTGAAGACAGGCAGAAAATGGAAAGTTCAAGAGGCGATGGATTCTGCAAAAGAAAGTCTCAAGGTCAGAGAAAAAACAGGACATGCACAGACCAACAGACAAGGACTGGGAATGACCAAAACTGAATGGTGGTCAAAGGCCAAAGGAAAAGCCAAAAGAGACATGATGATTCAGGAGATGAGAAAAGAAGAAGACCAAATAAGACTCCAAAAAGCAGTCCAGCAGAGCCAGCAAGGGCAATGGACAACGTGGGAGAATGCACTCCAAAGAAGTCTCACTTGGAATGACATTTGACACATGGCCCCTCTCAGGATCAGCTTCATTCTCAGATCTGCATATGACCTTCTGCCCTCAAATGCAAACCTGAAAATCGTCCAAAGACTTGATGCACTGATAGGGAAAAGCACCCTGGAACACAAACTAGCTGCATATGGGGACATTGTGTATGCCGCATGTAGAGACGCCTATGGAGCAAAACTACCAAAAGAGAAAACACCTCCAAAGAAATCCAGACGCCAAGAAGAGATTGTGTATGCCACATGTAGAGACGCCTATGGAGCAAAACTACCAAAAGAGAAAACACCTCCAAAGAAATCCAGACGCTAAGAAGAGATGGACAAGATCAGGGTCCAAAAGAAAAACCTCAAAAAGCAAATGAAGACCGCACTGCCAGCTGAAAAACAAGGCTTGGAAAAACTCTCTGGGAAGACCTGAAAGCAAAACACAGCGCCCTCAGCAAAGCGGAATCTGCGAGGAAGAGGAAGAGCAAAAAGAAGAAGACACAAGAGCGCTTCTTTTAGAGACCCCTTCCAGTTTGCCCAGAACTCTGTTTGAGCAGCCAAAAATCTGGGACCCTAAGTGTGGACAAAGAAGTTCTTGAGCAGCATCTGAGGAAAACATACTCTGACTCACAGAGTAAATCACCACTCGTCATTCAAGGTCTGGTGTAGCCAACCAACCCTGAGGAACAGTTCAATGACAAGCCTCCAACGTTGGCGGAAATCAAGAAAGTGGTCGACAAAGCCAGAGCCAAATCATCACCAGGGTCAAACGGAATACCTTACCAGCTGTACAAGAAATGTCCCAAGGTGCTGGAGTGGCTCCACAGGCTGCTGCGATCAGCTTGGAGAAACCAGAAGATCAGCGGCCAGTGGATGACGGCAGATGGTGTGTACATCCCCAAAGAGCAAAACTCAAGTGACATCAGCCAGTTCAGGCCAATATCACTACTGAACGTCGAAGGGGAAAATCTTCTTCTCTGTCATGGCAGCAAGGCTGACCAAGTACCTCATGGAAAACACAAGTACTTGGATGTGTCAGTCCAGAAAGGTGGCATCCCAGGCGTGGCTGGCTGTGTAGAACACGCCACAATGATCTGGGACACAATCCAAACAGCAAAAACAGAGAAGAGAGACCTGAACGTAGTGTGGCTTGATCTGGCAAACGCATATGGATCTGTACCCCATGAGATGATACAGTTGGCTCTTGAGATGTACCATGTGCCAAAGAACATCCGCAACATGCTCAAGAAGTACTTCAATGGCTTCTCAATGTGTTTCTCTACCAAGGAGTACACAACAGATTGGATCAACTTGGATGTGGGCATTGCAATGGGCTGTGCAATTTCCCCAATACTGTCCGTGTTGGCAATGGAAGTCATCTTGAAAGCAGCAACAAGCAACGCAAGACAAAACAGACCTTGGTGATGGGTACAAGATGCCCCCTCTCAAGGCCTTCATGGATGACACTACAGTGATTTCATCCAGAGAAGACGAAACACGTCATGTGCTAGAGAGGCTGGATGACATAAATGCTTCATCCAGAATGAAGTTCAAGCCAAAGAAATCACAGAGAGTCTCTCACTGAGGAAAGGAAAAGTGGCCGAATCTGTGGTCTTCTTCAGTGTTGCCAACCAGGCCATTCCAACAGTTTCAGAAAAGCCAGTCAAGAGCCTTGGAAGATGGTATGATGATACGCTGAAAGACACACACAAAGAGCAAAAGAAACCAAGCAGATGTCGAAAGAAGGTTTGGAGACCCATTGACCAGTGTGGGCTCCCTGGCAAATGCAAGGTCTGGTGTCTGCAGTTCATGCTGATACCAAAGCTCCTATGGCCTCTGATGATATACGACATCTGCACCAGCATAGTGGAGGCAATGGAATCCAAAATAAACAAGTTCACAAGGAAATGGCTTGTGTGTCCCACCCTGTCTGACTGACATAGCGCTGTACTGTCGCCAAGCAAAGCTGAAACTACCACTAAAATCCATCCTGGAGGAATACAAACCAGGGAAGATCAGACTTCAAAGCATGCTGGAGGACTCAGGAGACAAGGTTGTAGAAGCAATCAAGCTCCAGCTGAAGACAGGCAGAAAATGGAAAGTTCAAGAGGCGATGGATTCTGCAAAAGAAAGTCTCAAGATCAGAGAAATAACAGGACACACACAGACCAACAGACAAGGACTGGGAATGACCAAAACTGAATGGTGGTCAAAGGCCAAAGGAAAAGCCAAAAGAGACATGATGATTCAGGAGATGAGAAAAGAAGAAGACCAAATAAGACTCCAAAAAGCAGTCAGCAGCAGAGCCAGCAAGGGCAATGGACAATGGACAATGTGGGAGAATGCACTCCAATGAAGTCTCACTTGGAATGACATTTTTTGGCACATGGCCCCTCTCAGGATCAGCTTCATTCTCAGATCTGCATATGAACTTCTGCCCTCAAATGCAAACCTGGTGAAGTGGGGGGAAAAACAGACGATCCTTCATGCCCCCTCTGCCATGGAATACAAACAGTGGAGCACGTCCTTAGCTCATGTAAAGTAGCCCTGGCTCAAGGAAGGTACACATGGAGGCACAACCAAGTGCTCAAAGAGATTGTACAAGTAGTCTGGGCTAGTACCCAACACCACAAAAGGGAAAATCAGGACTACAAAAGCACCGGCAACTTTCTTCACAGCAGGAGGCAGCGAATCATGGCCAAGAACAACAGTGCCACTCGGAACATGCAGGCAGAGTCTGCTGGATGGGGCAGATGACTGGGAGTGCACTGCAGACCTCCCAGAATGGAAAAGTCACCCAGAGATCATCAACAAGAGTGGGCATGAGACCAGACATAGTAGTCCACTCTCAGTCAACCAAGCAGCTGATCATGATCGAGCTCACGGTGCCATATGAGAACAGAATGGAGGCAGCTCAAATCTACAAGAATGAAAAGTGTGCTGATCTGGCAAACAGCCTGAGGAGAGAAGGCTATCAGGTCAAAGTCCTCACAGCAGAAATTGGAGCTAGGGGGGTTGTAGGAACGTCTGCATACAGCCTCATGAAACAGCTCTCAATTGCAGGGAGGGAAAAAACCAGAGCCCTGAAAGCAATGGCAGAAGCAGCAGAGAGGTGTTCAAGCTGGATCTGGTCAAGGAGGAACAAAAGTGAACTTCATAAGGCTTAAATTTCCTACAAACATCAGGTGTGTCCCAGTGGCTCAGTGGTTAGTGCGCGAGTCATTAAGTGGAAAATGAGCATGTTCAGAAGGGCATGGGTTCGAATCCCAGCCATGGCTCGTTCCGAGATGAGAGAAAAAAAAGGGCAGCAGAGGGACATCCGGAGTCATGAACGGGGTGTGGCCCAACCCCCCTAGAGTGTCAGGAGTTAAGGGCCAAAACACTTGCTTGAAGGGGGCTTCTCTTCTTAGGACTCTCTGCTGCCACGCTCTCCACGAGTTTCTTTCTACTGATACATGGGTAAACCATTGACTTCTGGAATAGGCCGGAGGACGTCCGGGAAAGACCAGAGGGACACTGGGAAAGACCAGAACCAAGGGCTCTGTGGGCTGGCTCCCCACTTTGCCTTCAACATGTGGCTACTAGAAACAAGAGGAAAAAGATGCTCCCAGGATTCACCGAAAGGGGGAGAGAATGATGAATCCATCGGTGCTCAACTAATCACGACTGGAAATTCCAAACGGACAATGAACATGGACCAAATGGAATATCCTTGTGTCTGTGGAAAGCGTTTCGCTACCACCCGTGGCATGAAGATCCACAGAACAAAGATGGGATGTGTGAAGACTCATCTGAATGAGCAGCAGCGCACTGCATCAGCAGATAAGACGTCGGAAGACCAAGGCCAGGATTTAAACCACAGTGCCAAGGACATCCACGCTGTTGGTTCGGATGAGGATTTGCACAGGCCCTCGATGCCAGGCGCCTGAAACTCAACCTGCCACGAGCAAACGAGACTAAAGATTGGGAGAAACTGGATGCAAAAATCGTCCAAAGACTCGATGCACTGATAGGGAAAAGCACCCTGGAACACAAACTAGCCACATATGGGGACATTGTGTATGCCACATGTAGAGACGCCTATGGAGCAAAACTACCTAAAGAGAAAACACCTCCAAAGAAATCCAGACGCTAAGAAGAGATGGACAAGATCAGAGTCCAAAAGAAAAACCTCAAAAAGCAAATAAGACCGCACTGCCAGCTGAAAAACAAGGCTTGAAAAACTCTGGGAAGACCTGAAAGCAAAACACAGCGCCCTCAGCAAAGCGGAATCTGCGAGGAAAAGGAAGAGCAAAAAGAAGACACAAGAGCGCTTCTTTAGAGACCCCTTCCAGTTTGCCAGAACTCTGTTTGAGCAGCCAAAATCTGGGACCCTAAGTGTGGACAAAGAAGTTCTTGAGCAGCATCTGAGGAAAACATACTCTGACTCACAGAGTAAATCACCACTCGTCATTCAAGGTCTGGTGTAGCCAACCAACCCTGAGGAACAGTTCAATGACAAGCCTCCAACGTTGGCGGAAATCAAGAAAGTGGTCGACAAGCCAGAGCCAAATCATCACCAGGGTCAAACGGAATACCTTACCAGCTGTACAAGAAATGTCCCAAGGTGCTGGAGTGGCTCCACAGGCTGCTGCGATCAGCTTGGAGAAACCAGAAGATCAGCGGCCAGTGGATGACGGCGGATGGTGTGTACATCCCCAAAGAGCAAAAACTCAAGTGACATCAGCCAGTTCAGGCCAATATCACTACTGAACGTCGAAGGGAAAAACTTCTTCTCTGTCATGGCAGCAAGGCTGACCAAGTACCTCATGGAAAACAAGTACTTGGATGTGTCAGTCAGAAAGGTGGCATCCCAGGCGTGGCTGGCTGTGTAGAACACGCCACAATGATCTGGGACACAATCCAAACAGCAAAAACAGAGAAGAGAGACCTGAACGTAGTGTGGCTTGATCTGGCAAACGCATATGGATCTGTACCCCATGAGATGATACAGTTGGCTCTTGAGATGTACCATGTGCCAAAGAACATCCGCGACATGCTCAAGAAGTACTTCAATGGCTTCTCAATGTGTTTCTCTACCAAGGAGTACACAACAGATTGGATCAACTTGGATGTGGGCATTGCAATGGGCTGTGCAATTTCCCCAATACTGTTCGTGTTGGCAATGGAAGTCATCTTGAAAGCAGCAACAAGCAACGCAAGACAAACAGACCTTGGTGATGGGTACAAGATGCCCCCTCTCAAGGCCTTCATGGATGACACTACAGTGATTTCATCCAGAGAAGACGAAACACGTCATGTGCTAGAGAGGCTGGATGACATAAATGCTTCATCCAGAATGAAGTTCAAGCCAAAGAAATCACGGAGTCTCTCACTGAGGAAAGGAAAAGTGGCCGAATCTGTGGTCTTCAGTGTTGCCAACCAGGCCATTCCAACAGTTTCAGAAGAGCCAGTCAAGAGCCTTGGAAGATGGTATGATGATACGCTGAAAGACACACAAAGAGCAAAAGAAACCAAGCAGATGTCGAAAGAAGGTTTGGAGACCATTGACCAGTGTGGCTCCCTGGCAAATGCAAGGTCTGGTGTCTGCAGTTCATGCTGATACCAAAGCTCCTATGGCCTCTGATGATATACGACATCTGCACCAGCATAGTGGAGGCAATGGAATCCAAAATAAACAAGTTCACAAGGAAATGGCTTGGTGTCCCACCCTGTCTGACTGACATAGCGCTGTACTGTCGCCAAGCAAAGCTGAAACTACCACTAAAATCCATCCTGGAGGAATACAACCAGGGAAGATCAGACTTCAAAGCATGCTGGAGGACTCAGGAGACAAGGTTGTAG
>JADBJO010015354.1:0-12500 GCA_016801955.1 Conus betulinus
AGGTGTTGGAAAGTGTCATTCTAATCAGAATGTTCAGAATTCTTGTAGTTCATGTCTTACCTGGCTGCCAGGCGTTCATACAACCTCTATCCGTCATGGACGGGTCGGGTCCCCCTGTGGTCAAAGGCGCTCCACCAGGCTGCTGGCTGTGGCAGCTGATCGGAACACAGACAGCGGCTGACAGCCTGTGTCACGCCTTGACTGTGGGTGGAGCGACACAAGGCCTGCAGGACACACAGTGGACAGACCATCACCCAGGGGCAATGTCAGTGTCAGGGGCTGTACTGTATGTACAGACTATTATTTGGGGCATGTCTGTCAGCGGTTTAATACAGGTAAAAACCTATTATTCTGGTTATGTCATTAACAGGGGTCGTAATGCAGGTACAAAGCATTATTTTGCGTATGTATTTGCATGACGCGCTTTCAACAACCGTTACTAGGAATTGTTTTTGCAAAGCCACATACGTGTGCCCAGTGAACCTTTATAGTGACTGTTTATTCAAAGCCAAATATACATCAGTGTGCCCTGTGAACCTTTGTAGTAATTGTTATCCAAAGCCAAATACACATCAGTGTGCCCAGTGAACCTTTGTAGTAATTGTTATCCAAAGCCAAATACACATCAGTGTGCCCAGTGAAGCTTTGTAGTAATTGTTATCCAAAGCCAAATACACTTCAGTGTGCCCAGTGAACGTTTGTAGTAATTGTTATCCAAAGCCAAATACACATCAGTGTGCCCAGTGAAACTTTGTAGTAATTGTTTATCTAATGCTAAATACACATTAATGTGCCCAGTGAGAGGTCAAATTAAAACAATAGAAGAAAAAAAAGGTCTCCGTAAGTTCAACAAACGGAAAAATTATATGTCAAACGTCGCTTTAGTATTTGAACTAGTGTATTTCTCAGTGGGTATATCACACTGGAATTTGAGAACATCAAGGTCCACAAACCTAATGATTGACCAGTCCTCACCTCAACAGCACCATGCCGTCGTTTAAAAACACGATCAAAATAACCAACCAGAACACCTGAACGATGTAGCTAACCAGTGTACACAGAGGAGCAGAGGTGGAGAGACATGGGTATCTGAAAATCTCAAAACGAGGTGACTGAGGGCGGAAAATGAAGTAAACCTTGAAAAGAAACAGAATGAGTTCCACCAGACCATACGGGCAAACTGTTTGTCTGTATTGTCTGGTACAACTAGTTCCGTTTCTTTTTTTAAACTTGGATATCTGACAGTTGACCATTCCACTCTCTGCTTTGTATGGAACCGTCAACAGTAGGGGAGCGAGATCAATCATGGAGAGAACACATGGGAGACGGTGACGTCCAGTATCAAAAAAAAATAGTCACAGGTGACACAGGCAGCCTGTTCTCTGTAATCCGATACACACAGTCAATGTGTGCAAAGTCACAGAGATAGGAAAAATGTTCAAGAGGAAGACGTTTGCACAATGCGGATGACTTCTCACACAGAAAGACACTTTGCAGAGGGCTTGCCGTCCTGTGACTAAGAACTGACAAAAACTGACGCAATAATTGAGGAAATACGTCACTACATATGAATGACGATTAAAAGTAAAGACATGTTGCGTGATGCCTGTGTTCCACCGCTGACATGACATGGGACAAGATTTCCTCTTTATAGTCCCAGACATCCTCTGTTTAATAAGACATGTATACATCGTCACAGGCTGTGACATGGGACAAGGTTTCCTCTTTATAGTCCCAGACATCCTCTGTTTAATAAGACATGTATACATCGTCACAGGCTGTGACATGGGACAAGGTTTCCTCTTTATAGTCCCAGACATACTGTTTAATAAGGCATGTATATATCGTCACAGGCTTGAATGAGGCTTGGGGGGGGGGGGGGGGGGGGGGGGGGGGGGGGGGGGGGGGGGGGGGGGGGGGGGGGGGTTGCTGGGGAGTGTTTTGGTTAGGGTGCTACTGATGATGCAGCAACCTTACATCCCACCCTCCACCCCCCCCCCCCAAAAAAAAAAAAGATAGAAAGAGGAAAGAGAGAAAGAAACCAATGAAGAAGGGGGAAGACAGAAAGAGAAAAGCAATCTTTCAAGCGCCGCAAGGAACCGACATCATAAGAATACGCATGACGCTTACATGAATTATGAAACCATTTTTTCCTCTTCATTCAGTGAGGTCATTACGTTATAAAATATGTGCAGACCTATGTCATGCAGAAGGTACAGACATGTCGCACGTCATGTTCAGAACAGACCAGATTGATATCATGCAGTGTGTGCAGACCTATGCCATAGTTAGGTACAGACCTTTTATACAGTGTGTATATGAGTGTCATAGGTGTAAACCCGGTGTACAGTGTGTATATGACTGTCAAGGTGTAAACCCGGTATACAGTGTGTACAGGACTGTCATAGGTGTAAACCCGGTATACAGTGTGTACAGGACTGTCATAGGTATAAAACCCGGTATACAGTGTGTACAGAACTACGTAGTACAGTGTGTGGAGACCTGACATGTACAGACTTTGTAACACCATAGGTATAGATCAGTTGTTTTGTATGAATACACCTACAACAACAGTAATCATCATCATCATCATCATCATCATCATTTTACTATTATTGTTGAGTACTTTTATAGCTCCTGCTTTTGGTTTTAGACCACGCTCTAAGCACTTTACAATCCACCATCATACATGTAAAGTAGAAGACCAGTTATGTGTCGAACAACGTGTACAAACTAATATACGTAAAGCGCTGTTTATACAGCGTTTAAATATTCATAAGTTGCTATGTGTGCAAACCTGTCTTTGTGATACTCTATGCCAACCAAAATCTTAACAACAGGCAGATCTACAGATGTAATCTGTTTGCATGTTCTCATCTGCTTTGTAATCAGAGATGTCATGTTCTTGTTTCTCAGCTGTAAGCTGTACTTATAATGTCTACTCACCACTTGGAGTTGCTGAGAGCTGTTCACTGCCGCAGTCAGCTGAGCTGAGGTGATGTTAGGTAGAAGAAGCGCTTTTGTCACTCTGATGTTGCCGCCAGCCATATCATGCACAAGGTGCTTGAGGGCGATCTCCTGGTTGTCCAGCTGCTTTATGGCCTTCGTGACAACCCTGGCGATGATCTGGTCCTGGTCTTGCTGGTGACTGTGTAGAGAGGTGCTGCTCTCCCCCAACAGATTTGACCTCACCCACCAGAATGCCATACTGGCGGTGGAGAATGATGATGTCACACTCCCGTCAGCAATGTTGGGGGGGATGGACGGGTGGGTGATGGAGGGAAGTTGGGAAATGATGTTGGTGGGGTTTGATGTGATGTTGGGGATTATATGTTGGTTGTCCAAATATCCACGGAATTTCATTTGGGAGATGATCATCATGGCTTCCCCAATACTCCCCAGGGCCTGGAGACACTGGTGCTGTGCAACATCATCTTGAAGATCGCTGTCCTGGAAGCGTTCATCCTGCAGGCCTGCTGGGGTTTTCTGTGAAAACTGTGCCTGCTGTTGATGGGGGGTGGTGGGGGTGGGGGGTGGGGGGTTACGTCTTAAAAGTCGCCGAAGTCCTGCGAGAAATGCTTTGAAGTGGATTCTGTCTGACACGGACAGGCAGTCCGGCAACAGTCTCTACAGTACGAGGAACCCGATTGAAAAAAAGGGACGGGAAGAAATAGGGTGTGGTGAGGAGATCAGGGTACATCGATCGGATGAAGGGGATCCAGGCGTCCTCTGGAGAACTCCCCGCCTGCAATGAACAATCAACCCCCTTTTTTTTTCATCAACGCTTGGTCATCATCATCATCATCATCATCATCATCATCATCATCATCATCATCATCATTCATCATCATCATCATCATCATCATCATCAGTATAGTAGTAGTAGTAGTAGAAGTAGTAGTATTAGTAGTATATTGTTGTTGTTGTTGTTGTTGTTGTTGTTGTTATCATTAACAATGATAATAATAATGTTATTGTTTATTATCATTATTATCATCATCATTAATCTATTCGTTCCTTCATTTATTATTTTATGACTTGTAGCATACTTGAGTTACGCACAGTCTAAAACACACCCCATCATGTAATGAACTGCTCCATGTTAAGCGTTCAGCCTGACCGATCTGTATCTGTCACCGCCAACCAACGGTAACACCAGGCAGTTCAGGTTCAAACCTCTCGGTGCCGTCCAGTGATTAAGGCGATGGCAAGGGATCCCTGCCTGTTTCTGTTTGCTGCTGCCATCTCCAGAGCTTCAACTCTGTCTGTCTGTCTGCTTATTCATGTATTGCCACTTAATTAATGATTCTAGTCTTGGGTGGTATATCAATAGTTAAAAGAAAGGGGACGAGGGGATTGTGATGGCATCTCTCTCTCTCTCTCTCCTCTCTCTCTCTCTCTCTCTCTCTCTCTCACACACACACACACACACACACACACACACACACACACACACACACACACACACACACACACACACACACACACACACACACACACACACACATCTGCGCACACAAAAGCGAGCGCATGCGCATGCACACACACATGTACCAACACACACACACACACACACACACACACACACACACACACACACACACACACACACACACACACACACACACCATGATAAATACGTTTTATGATTATTGATTTTATGAATGCGACGGTTTCTAGTACTGTTTATTCTATTCATACACCGTAATGACATCATGAAAACGTATGTAATATCTTGGTATTATTGATGCAATCATGTTGTCTTACTAACACCCTCAGCAGCATGTCTCGTGTGTAATATCTTGATATTATTGGTGCAATCATGTTGTCTTACTAACACCCTCAGCAGCATGTCTCGTGTGTAATATCTTGATATTATTGATGCAATCATGTTGTCTTGCTAACACCCTTAGCAGCATGTCATAGGCAAAATATTTCAGAAGAGGAATGTAATACTCTCTCTCTCTCTCTCTCTCTCTCTCTCTCTCTCTCTCTCTCTCTCTCTCTCTCTCTCTCTCTCTCTCTCTCTCTCGTTTTTTTTTTTATCTCTCCCTTTTTTTCCCAGTTGTCCAGGAAATTATCAAGTTTGGGAAATCAGTCATTTGAAACGTTTGTAAAACTATTTCACTCCCAAGTCCAACCCATTGTCCAATCTGGCGCTGAAATCTGGGGTCTGGATAAAGCTGCGGTAAACTGTGAGAACGTACATTGATTTGCTTTTAAAGAGGTTTCTTGGGATTTCACTACAAACATCCAATGATTTGGTTTATGGGGAAACTAACAGGTATCCAATTCTGCAGTTACATGTATTCGGTACTGGGTTGAAACTGATAAAAATGAACGATTCTAGATTACCAAAGAAAGTTTATAACATGTTGTGTAACCTGGATGCAATGAGAAACACAAACTGGGCTACCAGGTTGAGAGTGAAATGATTGAATTAGGCCTTGGACCTGTCTGGTAAAATCAGGGTGTAGCAGATGATCCCGACTTTTATCCGAATGGTTCGTACAAGACTGGTTAATGGCAGATGGCAAGAATGGAACTCCCCACATAAACGATAGTACCAGATTTGATCTGTGTAGACAGTATAACTCCTTGCACCGTATCCCGATTTTCTTGTCAATGAAAATGGACAGGCATCTCAAATTGATAATGACAAGATTTAGATTTGGAATATCAGATATCTTTGTTCATCATTTTCGTTATAGGCAACATTACAATTCTGATCTCACCTGTCCATTACGCAAAATGCATGTGAAGATGAAGTTCATTTTGTATTGCAGTGTACTGCCTTGAGTGGTCTTAGAGATGAGTTCATTATCCGCCTAAATATTACAGACTATAAACCGAGGTTCCGTGTGTGAACGCACGCATAACATCTTGCACACACGTAAACTCCCATCACCAACATCGGAAGAGTAGGCCAGTTTGGCCGTTGGTATGATGACACGTTACACATAGCATGCACCCTGAGTGAGAGAAATGGAAAGAATGAAGGGAAGTAAGGAAAATGAGTGATCGATATTGAACGATACTGACTGGGATGACACGGGAAAAAAATTACGATGTGCTTGATTTTGGAAATAAAGCGCTTAGAGCTTGGCGTCTAGCCGAGAATAGTCGCATCAGTCGTTAAGTATTTCATCTCGCTCTCTCATATCCTCATCTCTCTCTCCTCTCTCTCTCTCTCTTCTCTCTCCTCTCTCTCTCTCTTGCTTCTCAAGCTCTGTTTATAACTAAAGGGTCAACATAACACCTACTACTGTGAGCAACAAAGCTGTGCGTTGTTGCCAAATGTATTAACAAGAAAAAAAAATGGCAGCCAGTAGTAGAAAAAAGATGAAAGGAAAAGGGTTCAAAATCAAAAATAAGTAGCATCAGGCTGCTGGCCGTTTAAAAAACAAAAAAAAAAGAAAAGAAATCTCTCTCTCCTTACTTTCTCTCTCTCTCTCTCCAACTCTCTCTCTTTGCGCTCTCTATTCTCTCTTCTTTCATAACTGCAGGTGGATATAGGTGTATTTTCTGTGTGTTTCCCCCACTTTTCGTCAATCAATCCATCTCCTCCGTTCGTCTGTTTTGATCGTTTCATTTTTTTTTTTAATCTTCTATCTCTGCTAATCAACTTATGTTATGGTCGCTAGTCACACTTAATAAGTTGCTAGCTAAGTTTAGTCCCTTAGCGGGGCGAGGGGCGGATGAAAAAAATCATACATTTGCTTATCTGCTACCCTTGAAAATAAAATTATCAATCAACCACTCAATCAATCTAATTATCAATCAATCAGTCGTTCGCTTTCTCTCTCCCTCCCTCCCCCCCCCCCCCCCCCCCCCCCTCCTCTCTCCCCTCTCTCTCTCTCTCTCTCCTCTCTCTTCTCCTCTCTCTCTCTCTCTCGCGTTGCTTTTACAAGCTCTGTTTATAACTAAAGGTAAAATATAACACCCAAACTCCTTTGGTGAGCAGACGATATTTGGAAAGCTGTGTAGTTACAAGATAGCCTATTTTAACAAAGAAAGAAAGAAACAAAAAAAACAACACAAAAAAAAAGAAGAAAAAAAGAAGAAAAAGAAGAAGAAAAAAAAAAGAAGGGTTCAAGAATCAAAGCAAACAAAGCAGGCATCAATGCTGTGCCGTTTAAAAAAAAAAAAAAAAGAAAAAAAAAAAAGAAATTTCAAAACCTTACTTTATCACAGCTCGAGCCATAACTCTCAAACCCAATTTGAGAGAGCTATACACATTCTTATGCATAAGAATTCAGGCAAACACATGTGCAGTTCTCAACACTATCCCTGCTGCTAGTTTAATGTTTATCAATTGTGAAACACGCCAGTGCTGAGCCTATCCTAGGTATGGAGAAAGCGCCGAAGTGTACCCCCTCCTCCCCCTCCCCCTCCTCTTCCCCGCCTATCAGTCTGGAAACGCATGTACGTGCAGAGCATGGGCGACTTTATTCTAAAGAGAAGCACAAGTTGTGTACTCGTCACTCAGTTCAGTGAACTACGCCACTTGAACCAGCGATGACTCATCAACAAGAAGTGTTTAATTTCGAGCGATAATCACCTTGACTGGATGACTTTTAGAAAAATCAGAATTTGGTGATTGTCAATGATGGACAGCAAAGTTTGGAGCAGAGACAGCTGCGGTACCAGCATGAATTCAGCAGCGTGAGCTGATGTGTTGGAGAAATAACCAGTGACGAAGTTAAAAGTGTGTTTTATGTTAACTTTCACGCCGACGTTGATTTCCTATTGTTGACGTAGATTGACATCGACGGAGCCAATAGATTGAATATCGAGTAGTCGACGACTGAAAGTTTGTGTCAAAGCCGTACCGATTCAAGTGTAGTATTGCCATCCAATAAAGAGTTATCCGGGAACACTGAAAAAAAGGAAGCCTACTGTGAGTGGACCTTTCATATTGAGAGTTTGTCATCGTCTAATTGATTTTACAAAGGTCTTTGACGTCACTGATCACAAATCATGACTAAAAAAAAAACCTGGTTATCTCTCTACAGCTTTCATGAAGTCTGTGTACATGATCTTCCCTTATTTCTCTAAAGTTTTTGCTAGTTCTATACTCCAGCCATTTCGACCTAACTCGATTTTCCATTGTATTGTAAGAAAATATTGATTAATTGGTGAAATGGACTAAAGTAAATTACACGTCATAAAACGAACAGAAAACAGAGTCTGGTTATAACTTCGTGACAGAACAGAAAAAAAACAAAACAAACCAAAAAAAAAACCGTTAGGTAGGTATTCAAGGTCTGACCAGCGCGTTGGGATTAGCGTGGGTCAGACATCCGTGGAGTGGTAGCCACGAGAGCCTCTTCTTCAGTTTGTCTCATCTTAGTTCTGAATTCACTCATCCATCAGCTTGAAATCATGCATAGTGTGATCTCAAACCTCAGCGGGTGTGGTGTAGCGCATATGGACTAGTCCGCGCGCAGTGACGCCTCCTTGATGAAACTGACACTGTAACAAACTGACAGAATGTCATTTGATTACGCCCTCTATATATACACCAGTGACAGAACAGACAAAATTTAACTTCGACTACGCCCTCCATATATACATAGAGACAAACAAAATCGAAGAAATTAGCACTCATAACATTTTGGGGTGTCACTTTAGACAATAATAGCAGGTGGTTATCCCGTATTAACTGTGTATGCAAACGTGCACCACAAATAAAAGAGAAACTTATTTCAGCTTAAAAGGAGAGAGAGAGAGAGAGAGAGAGAGGGGGGGGGGGGGGGGGTTCATGTGCTAAGCACTGCAAAGACGTACCAAGGTCTCAGTGGATGACAGCCACATCCAGACTGACACCCAGAATACGTTGTTTGTTTGTTTGATGTGTGTGTATGTTGTGTGTGTGGTGTGTGTGTGTGTGTGTGTGTGTGCGTGCGTGCGTGCGTGCGTGCGTGCGTGCGTGCGTGCGTGCGTGCGTGCGTGTGTGTGTGTGTGCGTGTGTGTGATAAACATTTTATTGCATTGTTTGATCAGTAAAACACAACACAAGCAAATAAATGGAGAAGAAAGGGGAGAGGGGAAGGGGGAGTGGGTGGGGGAAAAGGGGGAAGGAGGAACCTAAGGAAGGGGAAAATCTCAGATTATCATAACCCTGAAAACAACATGATCAACAACCCTACCACCACACCACCACCACCTGCAACCACCACCGCTACTACTACCCACCACCACCACCAATAATAATATAATAATAATAGTAATAATAATAATAATAATAATAATGACAATAATAATAATCTGGTGTCGCCATGTCAAATAAGGAGTAATTCAAAAACAGGTAAGTCAACACACACACACACCCCATCAAAACACTCTTTGGCCTGTCCTTCAGTTGTGTGACTCACGTCTTCCTGACTGACTCTTCCCTTGGAGTCATAAAGCTCCAAAACGTCCCGCACAAAACCACCGCAAACATGTCGGAAATGTGAGGAAGCCGACGGCATAGCTTGCAGGATGTGACGTAACGCAAAGTTCAAAAAAATAGTTTACAGACACATACACACTTGCACGAAAGGGAGCGATAGCGAAAACACTCTGCTCAAAATGAGTGCTGTAAAGCATCTCTCAGAGAGAGAGAGAGAGAGAGAGAGAGAGAGAGAGAGAGAGACGGAGGGAGAGAGCACATGCACACAAACACATGCTCGCACACATAGCCACACCACGACAAGAACAAGAAACAGCAATGAAAACAGCATACACTCAGAACACAACACACCACACAGAAACACAACAACACACACACACACACACACACACACACACACACACACACACCACGCGCGCGCGCGCGCGGGGCGCGCGCGCGCACGCACGCAGGCACGTGCGCGCACACGCACACACAACACACACACCACACACACACACACACACACACACACACACACACATACACACCAGCGCGCGTGTTTATATCATAAGTTTTTTGTTTTTTTGTTTGTTTTTGTTTTTTGCTCCTATTGTTTATAACATTTCATGACAACTGTTCTTCTCTAAAACGTAAAGCGTAATGTGCAAACACAGCAACATCTCTCATTATGACAGCATTTTCGTTTTGCAATAGTGTCTTCAACTGAATAGGAAAGCTATCTTTATAGTGTTTATGAATATATTTTCTCGTAATTTTTTGTTACTTGGACATTTTAGAAGAAAATGTATTTCGTTTCTTCTTCACTGCAAAAAGGGCAGATGGTTATCGCTGTAGTGTCGGTATACTTTTTATTTGTTCGAAGCTCATTTACACCTAATCTGACTTTTGCTAATGCCCTTCTGAATTTTGTAATTGTGATATCATATAAGTATTTCTCAGGTTGATGCAGTGATTTAAAGCATCGGCAGACGGTATAACGATCACTACCTTCTAATTTACTGTGCCAGTCCTGTTTGAAACAGTCTACCATTCTCCGTCTAAACACTGATAAGAATGCCTTTTCATCTCCCACTCCTCCATTTATCCACACTTCTGAAAATCCATCGGAGTCAAACAATGCTTTTATGTCTAAAGCCCAGTTGGGGGGATTTACTAACTTCTTTCATTTTTTTTTTCGTATGTTTGTTTCGGTATTCGGCTTGGCGTCATCGTTTTTAATCTTGAACCAGTATTTCACTGCCAGTACAGTACTATCAATATTAAGAGGGTATCTGCCTAGCTCACCATAAACAAGAGTATTTGCGTCTTTTTTTTGCCAATTCTCAAGAACTTTTTACAAGCAAAGAGATGTATGCGTTCTGTTGCTTTAAAACGTGTGAGGCCCCATATTTATGATGAATATACTATCAATGGTTTAACCTGCGCATCAAACAATCTAAAGAAAATTGACAAATCCATATCACCCAGGCTGTACATAGTTTTCATGATATCTATCACTTTGCTTTCGGGCTTTCTTGCAAACGCTGTGGGTGAAATGCCGGTAGACAATTTTGTCGTTAAGGTAAACCCTAGATATTTATAGCTAATTACGACATCTATTTCCGGTCTTTTGTAGTACATATTTTCATGTTTACTTAGATACCCACCTTTTCTAAAAAAACCATTATCTTTGTTTTTGCAAAATTTACTTTGTTTTGCTTTGCAAATTTAACCCAAATGTAACCCAAGAAAAATCAGATGGCTGCTGCAAGTTTCTTATTTGACTTTGAAGTAGAGGGAGTAGAGGAAATTTAAAGCTATGTCATTTGCAAAGAACAATAAGAAAATTTCACGTAAACCTGGTAGAAATTGGTACCCATACCTCCCATTTCTAGTGACAGCATCAGCAACATCAGTTATAAGCAAGGAAAAAAAAATCAGGGGAGATAGTAAAGAACCCTGCTTCACTCCAGCTGGGCAATTGAAAAGTCAGACAACTCTGCCCCACCCCTCACACACTCCTGTACAAAGCTGTACATTCCTTTTAACATATTAAACGTTTCAGTAGGGGTACATATCTTTTGTAAAACTGGCCAGAGCTTATCTCTGTCAACGGTATCGAAGGCCTGGTAATCTATGAAGGCAACATAAAATTTGCTTTTGTGTTTATCATTTAAACACTTACTAATCATGGACATTAATGTGTATGCATGATCAACAGTAGAAAAGCCTCTACGAACACCTGCCTGCTCTTCGCAAATTTTTTCCTTCTGTCTCAGCCCATTTCATACAATCTCCTGTTTAAACTAACTTGATGTAAATATTTTGCTTACGATACTTAATAATGAAATACCCCTGTAATTCCATGGATTTTTTCGGTCCCCTTTTTTGTATAGTGGTATGATAACTGAGCGAGTCCATTCTGTGGGGAAATAACTATTGTTGTATACCTTATTGAACCATCTTTATTTAAATGGTGATATTTCAGCTTGTGGTGCTTTGAAAAAACTCAGGTGGTGATTCATCTAAGCCTGGCGTCTTTCCAGATTTTAAACCTCTAATAGCAATTTTAATTTCAGCGTCAGTAATTTCTTCATCAAGCTCTTGTACATGTATATCTTCCTCAACATTTTTTTTTTTGCATTGTTTCTGGGATTGTTTGGTTATTTGCAGATTGTTGTCTTAGGATGTTTTCAAAATATTCTTCCCCTGTTGTCTTAGGATCTTTTCAAAGTATTCTTTCCATAGTTCAATAGGAATGGGAGATAATTTACTCGTTTTTCTCTCTAGAACCACGAACAATGTTCCAGAATCTATTTTTTATCGTTTTTTTTTGTTTGAAGCAAGGAGTCATACACATTTTGTCTATATGCTTTCTTTTTTTCTCTCTTAATTTCCTTTGATAAAGAGATCTCTTATGTTTATTATCCGTATTCCTCTGTTTGTAGGCAATTGGGTCTTTCCTTTTACTAAGACGTGTATATCTGTTTTTGAGCTCGACTGGTATCACGTTTTAAATGTCGGCACTCGGCATCATACCACCTACAAAAAGATTTATTTCTGTTAGAAGAGCGTTTGTAGTATCTAATGCCATAAAATCAATGAAATCATGCAGTTTGCC
>JADBJO010015354.1:15000-17500 GCA_016801955.1 Conus betulinus
TCGGGTTACTCTATAACCTACAAACTTTGTGGCTGGATCGGGTCCTAAAACAACACATCAAATTTTGGCATCCGATGCACCACAAATGGGTTGAAATGGACTGGTAATAAAATTAAAGGACTAACTCAATTATTTTTTAATAAGTAGACAAACCAACAAAAACTTGATGCTTATTGTCTATCCCATGCTTATAATCTTTACTTTTGTATGGACAACTAAACCTGTGTGTTTCCTATTGAAACTGAAATTAAAACAAGCCAAGGGGGGGGGGGGGGGGGGGGGGGGCTTAACTTTTTTTTTCAAAAAATGTTAGCAAAACAGTTATGCTCTCACTTAACAGCGTTACTTCTCATTTAAGAAAAAGTCCGGTGTTCTCCTCTCCTCAGCATTTGTCATCAGATCTCTCCTCTTCAGCACTGTCAACAGATACGTGGGGAATTGAAGTCACAATGTGTCTGTCTTTCCATCCTACATTTTCTGTCACACTCACACGGTCGTCGACACCAAATATTGGTTATTTCAAACCATCGATGATCTGTTTCTCTGAGGGTTAACCAGGCCCTGAACCATTTGCTGTGATTGATGATTCGGCGGATCTCTAGAGTCAAACCACTGAATGATCCAGAAGCAATTACAAGAAGTCTGACACTTACAGGATTGGGCACGACTTCCAGAACAAGAAAACGTATATGGATTCGTGGTAGAGGCACAGTGCGCACGACATTTCTGAAAAACTGGTTTTACACGTTGCAGAATAAACCTGCTACTTGGGTCATTGTATAGTACGCTCATTATGACCATAGTTTGCAATTCAGGAGGAAGGAGGTCAAAATGAAATATATCATTGTTAGCTGATTTGTTGTTTTGCAAAGCGTCACTGTCAGCATTGTCATCAGCTCTCTCAGATCTCTCCTCTTCAGCATTGTCATCAGTTCTCTCCTCTTCAGCAATGTCAGTTCTCTCCTCTCCAACAATGTCACCAGTTCTCTCAGATCTCTCCTCTTCAGCAATGTCATCAGTTCTCTCAGATCTCTCCTCTTCAGCATTGTCATCATCATCTTCTCTCAGATCTCTCCTCTTCAGCATTGTCATCAGTTCTCTCAGATCTCTCCTCTTCAGCAATGTTATCAGTTCTCTCAGATCTCTCGTCTTCAGCAATGTTATCAGTTTCTCTCCTCTTCAGCAATGTCACCAGTTCTCTCAGATCTCTCCTCTTCAGCATTGACATCAGTTCTCTCAGATCTCTCCTCTTCAACATTGCCAACATTGATTCTCAGATCTCTCCTTTTCAGCATTGTCACCAGATCTCTCCTCTTCAGCATTGTCATCAGTTTTCTCAGATTTTTCCTTTTCAGCATTGTCATCAGTTCTCTCAGATCTCTCCTTTTCAGCATTGTCATCAGTTCTCTCAGATCTCTCCTCTTCAACATTGTCATCAGTTCTCTCAGATCTCTCCTCTTCAGCAATGTCATCAGATCTCTCAGATCTCTCCTCTTCAACATTGTCATCAGTTTCTCTCAGATCTCTCCTTTTCAGCATTGTCATCAGATCTCTCCTCTTCAGCAATGTCATCAGTTCTCTCAGATTTCTCCTTGAGAGAGAGAGAGAGAGAGAGAGAGAGAGAGAGAGAGAGAGAGAGAGCAGAGGAGGGGGAGAAAACGTGACGGGTACAGCCTGACTTGCTTGACCTGTTTCATCTCCGTGGCTGGTCACTGTGCCGCTAAAGTTTGCATGAGCATTGTCTGATTGGCTAGAGCCTGGGTCAGCTGGGGTCAGAGTTTAGATGTCATGGGAACCCTGGCTGTCGATTTGCTGGTGGGGGTTAACGATAAGCAATAAACAAGTAGGGCTTTCTCTGTCAGAGATGTGGCTATACGGTCTGATTCTGCATGCCTGCTTGTTGATTGGAGGAGATGTAAGTTTGGTGGGATTCCCTGATGTAATGGAGTTGCCTGTGGATGGGAAATACCTGTTCGGAGGAGTGCATGTATGCGTGTGTGTATCTGTGTGTGTAACTGTTGTATTGTCGATCATGTTGGTCTCTGATGTGTAATCAGCCCTTTATATAGAGCTCTGTCTTCCCCTCCTCTCTCAGGTCTCTCAATTTTGCTGTCTGTCATTGTGTCTGGTCCTGTGTAGCTCGCAGTCCGTCTTCCTGCATCCTGCTTCTGGCATCTCGGTTTGTCATCAGTTTCATCACGTCTTCCCACCTCTGGAACTTGGTGATCACTGGTCGCGGGTTGTGTTGTTTGATGGGTTGTGTCTGCCCAGTCTGTGGGCATGTTCGATTGTGCCATCGCCCCAGTCCACTTCAGGTACATAGGTGTCCAGGATCGGTTTGACCTTATCAGCACAGTTCTCAGTTCCAGACAATCCACTAAACTCTGGGATACCAAACAGCTTGATATTGGTGCGTCTGGAGAAGCTTTCTGGGCGGTCTACTTCACCTTCTAGACTTCCTATCTTCATTTTCATGTCTTCCTGCTTCTTATCTAGGTAT
>JADBJO010015354.1:22500-27500 GCA_016801955.1 Conus betulinus
GCAGAGACAGAGAGACAGCAGTACGCATGAAGGTCACACCATGTCACAATAACTGGCAGAGACAGAGACAGCAGCACGTATGAAGGTCACACCATGTCACAATAACTGACAGAGACAGCGGCACGTATGAAGGTCACACCATGTCACAATCACTGGCAGAGACAGAGACAGCAGCACTAATGAAGGTCACAACATGTCACAATAACTGGCAGAGACAGAGACAGACAGCAGCACTGATGAAGGTCACTCCATGTCACAATAACTGGCAGAGACAGAGACAGCATCACTAATGAAGGTCACAACATGTCACAATAACTGGCAGAGACGGAAACAGCATCACTAATGAAGGTCACAACATGTCACAATAACTGGCAGAGACAGAGACAGCAGCACTAATGAAGGTCACACCATGTCACAATCACTGACAGAGACAGAGACAGCGGCACGTATGAGGGTCACACCATGTCACAATAACTGGCAGAGACAGAGACAGCGGCACGTATGAGGGTCACACCATGTCACAATAACTGACAGAGACAGAGACAGCAGTACATGAAGGTCAGAACATGTCGCAATCACTGGCAGAGACAGAGACACAGCAGCACGTATGAAGGTCACAACATGTCACAATAACTGGCAGAGACAGAGACAGCAGCACTAATGAAGGTCACAACATGTCACAATAACTGGCAGAGACAGAGACAGCAGCACTGATGAAGGTCACAACATGTCACAATAACTGGCAGAGACAGAGACAGCAGCACTAATGAAGGTCACAACATGTCACAATAACTGGCAGAGACAGAGACAGCAGCACTGATGAAGGTCACAACACGTCACAATAACTGGCAGAGACAGAGACAGCAGCACTGATGAAGTCACAACACGTCACAATAACTGGCAGAGACAGAGACAGCAGCACTAATGAAGGTCACAACACGTCACAGTGCTGCCCTGGGGCGAAAGAGGAATCAGTTGAGGAGGAGGAGGGAGAGGTGGGGTGGGAGGGGTGAGGGCTTGGCAGTGGTAGGGAGTGGAGTAGGGTGATCGCACCTAAGGAAAGAAGTGGTCAGTGTATGGAAATGAACTCTTCCAAATGAGCACTGCCTTGCTAAGGAAAGAAGTGGTCAGTGTATGGAAATGAACTCTTCCAAATGAGCACTGCCTTGCTAAGGAAAGAAGTGGTCAGTGTATGGAAATGAACTCTTCCAAATGAGCACTGCCTTGCTCAGTGGTCAGTGTATGGAAATGAACTCTTCCAAATGAGCACTGCCTTGCTAAGGAAAGAAGTGGTCAGTGGGTAGTGTATGGAAATGAACTCTTCCAAATGAGCACTGCCTTGCTAAGGAAAGAAGTGGTCAGTGTATGGAAATGAACTCCTCCAAATGAGCACTGCCTTGCTAAGGAAAGAAGTGGGCAGCGGGCAGTGTATGGAAATGAACTCTTCCAAATGAACACTGCGTTCTGCCTTCCCAACCCCATGCTATGCCTTTCTTTCTCTGTCACATATACTCATCGTACACAGTGAAATGCAGGAAAACTCCCCTCTTCTTTGTCTCTTTCTATGTTTTTTTTTTCAGTTATGGTAACTTAAGATTTGTAAGGGAAAAAAAAAAAAAAAAAAAAAACCACGCGTCAACCCACGAAAGTTCAAAGTCCTCAACCGATATACCGGTGACTCACAAAACTGCAAATATTAGTTATCCACAAAGGACAGCACACGTAAAACAGGATTGGGTGAGAAGACAACTGATTCCTGTAGGTGGAGTGGCGATTTTAAAATCACTTATTTCAGCCAGACTCATTCACCTATGGCCTTTACCACTTAGTCCACCGAATGCATCTTTCCGGACCTTACAAATTTTTGTGTGTGTTAAATATGGAGAATAAATTGATAATGAATCTGGACACAAAAGCGTCAGACATGGTGGTATTGGACAACCAGAACTAAAAGTTTGTGTCATCTTAAAAATAGCTTTGTTCCGAAAACTGACACTATAGATCACAAACGGAAAGGAAGTATCCCAACAGACACCTTTCCACTTCCTTGTCAGATCCACAAATCTGGACCAGAAACACTTTCTAGTTTTTGGAAATCAGACATTTTTTTTTGTCACCGATTTAGTTGTAAGAATTCTGGTGAACTTCTTGCGACCAGTGATTTATAACGATGGAAAACAGCTGGGAAAAGGATTATTGTGGGTAAGCGCGTGGATCAGTGAAGGAATAAACGGTATTTGCCTTGTGTGCTTGAACATGGTCTATTTCTTTCTTAGGAACAATTTAAACAGAGCAATGATGTCAATTTGAACGCTGTTACTTTTATCTTATTACGTGTACTATGAAATATCACTGGATGATCGTATTCATTCAAAATGGCGGACATACTGGCATGCAAAACTGAATGTTGAGAATGATTGAAAAGCGTTGTTAACTGAAGTAAAATTTCTGACAAATCTCTAAAACTGCATTGGTTCCATTCAAAATAATCCACAGATACCTTGGGACTAATGTTACACTGAAGACAATTGATGTACTAAATACCAAATGATGTAGTATCTGTTGCTCATTTAAAGACAGCATTGGACATGCTTTGGCAATGTGCAGTAATTAAACGTTTCTGGCAAAATCTTGCGGCTATTATCAACGACAAATGTCTACTCGCATCTAATTCACAGACAACTTAACCATAAGCCATAACTGGAAATTGATGAATGTATACATACTAAGCCTGCCTTTTATGTCATAATATTATTCACTGATACTTCATCTATCACTGTTCATTGCACCCCTCCCTCCCACACTACAAGGATTTCTTAACAAGCTCTCATACAGTTGTAGAACTGAAGAGTTCGTTGCTCACAAACACTTCAGATACAAGTATTTCATCATAAAATGTCTCTTACATAAGATGATGCTTATTGGCACATATTAAACTGTGAATGCATGTGGATCTTGTACAATATTCTGTTATTACTAGGATTGTACCCTTCTAGAACATTGTACATGATTACTCTGTATAAGCCTCATGGATAATGTACAGAACCTTCATAAACCAGATTGTGTTGTAATCCCCCAGTCACAATTTTCATGATACATATGGATTTGCCCTCTCTCTCTCTCTCTCTCTCTCTCTCTCTCTCTCTCTCTCTGTGTCTCTCTCTGTGTCTCTCTCTCTCTCTCTCTCTCTCTGTCTCTGTGTGCCTGTTTGTCAGTCCTTCCGTGGTGATTTTTTTTGTCTACTTCAGAATCATGTTTTAAAAACATATCATGATCATGAGTGATGTTTGATTTATTTGTTAAAAATATTCATTTTAACTTACACGAATAGCTTTTTATTTCATTTATCTTTTTGTATGTATCATGATGCATACGATCTTGATTAAGCTGTTGTTTAATATTCACTTGCTATTTTGTATTGTGTAGGCTAAATGAACATTAGTTTGTGTTCTGTTTCATATGAGAACTCTGTTTCAGTTAGATCATTCATAGCTTTGTTATCAAGAACATGCTAGAAATATCTACTCCAAGAAACTGAATATCAGTGTGAATAAAAAAACAAAATAATAAATAACGAACAAGTAGCGTAACTCTTGTGCCTGTGATGGCTCGTCCATAACTCAAATGATTTCTGCTTAGTAACCGAGTCGCCTAGCAGAAATGACAGCACAGAGCACACAGAACAAACACCAGAAATGACAACACAGAGCACACAGAACAAACAGCAGAAATGACAGCACAGAGCACACAGAACAAACAGCAGAAATAACAGCACAGAGCACACAGAACAAACAGCAGAAATATCAGCACAGAGCACACAGAACAAACAAGGAGACATCCCCTAAAAAGAATATTCTAAGTTTACCTGTATAACTCGTACCAGACACATCTATAGAGCACTAACAACTGTAGAAATAAACAAACACATATAAACGTTTAATATTTCTTTTCATACCAATCAAACTGGGGTTACCTGTATGTGTTACTGCTCTATATTCAAGACCAAAAAGGCACGCTTATTGTGTTTCAACAGACTAAATATTCAACCGCCGTGATTTTTTTTTTTTTTTTTAAAGAGTTATTGATACCATTACTTGAAACATACGGCTAATGGAAATTTATATGTTATAACGGAAAAAAGTCTTTTTTTCCCCAAGTGCAAACGCTTTTATTTGCATGTAAAGAAATTTACAAATGGAAAACGTGAAAAGAAAGAAAGAAAAAGAAAAAAAAAAAACAGCACTACAAAACCAAAAATGACAGTAGATCTTGTTACATAAATACATTACAAAGCTGCAGTAAGTTTGCAAAAAGAACAGCGATTCCTATTTAACATATACATATTACAAAATAAGTACAACATTGTGTCTACAACTGTCAGTGTCAGAAATTAGCCTTACGGTTTTGGAGCGTTGTCCTTTTTTTCCAAATCAATAGTCAGAGAGAGAGAGACAGACAGACAAACGAAAGAGACAGACAGACAGACAGAGACCGAAACAAGAAAAAGAAAAACACACACACACACACACACACACACACACACACACACACACACACACACACATAACCCTAGATTCCTTGAGTTTTCTACACAGAAGCATAGGAATCGACATCAACAGTACAAATAAATTACTTATCCAGAAACGACGGTGGACTTTTAGCTGCCACGTCAGGCTTTGCTCAGGGCTTTGCTCGCAGAACATATACATACATGTTCGCGCGCGAGCACGCGCACACACATCTTAGTTTTCAATTAAAAAAAAAATCATATTGTTGCCATTTGTTTTGCAAAATCAACATAGTTCATATTCATTTTTGCAATGCATTTTTCTACTTGGTATTTGGTTTTAAATATATGTCCTGAAAGACAGGAAACAGAGGAAGCTCCTTTTTCAAGTGAAAGAACTTTGCAGAGATAATAATGTAATCGAGTATGATGTCAGTTTTTATCCGAGAGTCAGTGCGAAACAGAACAAGTTCCTTTGATAATACAATTTCAG
>JADBJO010015355.1:0-44037 GCA_016801955.1 Conus betulinus
GCTCCAGCTGTGTAGGGGTTAGGTCCTTTTTTTCCTGTGTTTATGGCAGCAGGCACTCGGTACACATGATGAAAGAACCCACAGCTGCAACGGAGTCACACACACTGCTGATATTGTGTTGAAATACAAGACCAACAGCTCTGCTCTATATGATGCAGAACTGCTAAGTACTGCACTTCAGCTGTAAATTGCTACCAAAAACTCTTCATTATTTCAGCAGTGGCTTAGAGTTAAACAGAAGAGATGATGTACATCTTTAGACTTCTTTCATCAAAAGATCGCGAAGTTCAGTAATGAGAGGAAGAAAAAGAAGAAAAAATTCCTAGGAACAGTTGCAGAGGCAGTGCACCCATGCCGCTCATTCCGACATCCCGTCCACAGTCACAGCCCGGTCGGCCCTGCCGCAGCCCCAGCACCGGCAATCCACAGGAAGCAGTCAATGTCAAGTCGTCAAGAGGCAAACCCACTGGAGGACACCACACTGCCGCTGAGTCACTTCAGTCGTGTTCAGTGGCGCCTGTTCTGATCTAATATAGCAGGACACCACCTATTAAGCCCCCTACTGACGACAATAATGCTTAGTCGCGGAGCCTGCGTGAGTGAGCTCTCCCTCTGGAGCGCACCACCACATCCGTCCAACGACAGCCCCCATGGACTCGCCGATACTGGTGACCCCGACGGAACCCAAAAGCAAGACCACAGACGTGGAGAGGACATTGAAATTGAGGTCACCATGAGAGCAAGGCAGAAAGGGCCACAGAATTTGAGACATTTTTTTTTTTAATGCTGATCGATGCGAGAATGAGGATGATTAAAATGATGCTACAGATTTCCATTTGGGTCCGAGGCCACATGACAGGGCTATACTGTACGCTTCCTTTCATAATATATCTTGGCGTCAACTAGGCCCGAGAGATACAGGCACCTGTAGTGTTGGTCAGGAAATTTGAGCAACACTGTCAGAAACGCATCCGTTAAGCAGATGAAACTCAACTGTGTGGTCCCGGTCTTCCCAACTGAGTCTGCAGCAAATTCAATTCTGGGTGGGAGCTGGTTGGGACGGAAAAACTTACTCTGATGGGATTCGAACCCATGACCTCCCAGCCGGGAGTCTGCAACGCTAACCACTTCGCCATGGTGGCTGGTAACAGTTGCATTTTGCTACCTCATTGACTATTTTCATTGTCAGCCCTTTTTTTTTTTTTTTTTTTTTTTTTTGTGTGGATTGCATTAAAACCACGTGATGAATCGTGAGATTTCTGTTTCCTTAAACTGCCGACATGTGAAGTGTGCTGACTGAAAGTGCTATTGAGTTTGACAAGTCTCACACTGAAAACATCATAGAGACAGTTTCAAAGAAGAAACCAGCTGAAGAAAAACCCCCCACACAACTGCTTCGGTGAAATTTGTATACAAGTGCTTTGCTTAAATTTGAAATGTTACTCTGAAAATTTCAGAAAGCTACACTTAATGCTCTAGAAGCCATGTTGCAACACACTCACTGCTTCAAGAGCAGCCTGAAGTTCAGACAAAGAAATGGAGTGTGACATTAAAGATGCGAATGAAATTTGGATGAATACAGTTTGTGTGGGTGTATGTGTTTGAATGTATATGTAAGTGTCTTACAGCTGGAAACCTTTGGAGGCAGCATTTTCTGCATGTGTGAGTGTCTTATTGCTGAAAACCTATGCTGCCATTTCTTCCTTTTAAAGAGCAAATGTGTGTGTGTGTGTTTGTGCAGACAATGTGGGAGGAGGGCCTGTTCAGTGTAAGGATGCTGTTTAAAGAAGACTACCCCAGCACACCACCAAAATGTAAGTTAGCTGAGATGGTGTGTATGTCACTATGTGAGGACAGTAACATTTTGTATCGCTGAGAAAAGGAAACGGCGCTAAACAAGAGAAAATGTTTTTATGTTGAGATTATCTACACATTTTGGGGTGGATTTTTTCTTTTCAATTTTGTCTTGACCTTTCATTTTCCAATAAAAATTAATATGATGAAATGTCGCAAAGTTACCACATTCCTTGCAAAGGCCCGTGAGTTTTAGAATTTGAAGACAGAAGTTCAGCAAGTAACAAAAGACAAAATATGCACGAAAACAAAAATAATGTTCAAGTCTATCAGATTTATTTGAGGATTTTTGCCTGCATTTTGATATGGGTTTTTCCTTTGCTTGTATGCTTTAAAAAAAAAAAAGGCTTGCTTACTGATGATGAACACACACACACACACACACACACACACACACTGGTTTATATACAGATGCTGCACATGGAAAAACTGGAGTTTGTCACAGATCCTAAAATGAAAAAAAAAAAAAAAAAAAAAAAAAAAAATTTAGGTTAGATTTGCTTGAAGCCAAAGAAATAGAGGGTCCAGATTATCATAAAGCCATAGTAGGTATTTTTCCTTCTAAATAGTGGCCTGTAGTAAGGTTTATTTTATTGAAGATATATTCACCACTGAAGATGACATCTCAGCTAGATGCATTCTTCTAAGAGGGAAACCAAACATAGTTCAATTTTTTTTTTTCTTTTTTGTTGTTCCCAGGTAAATTTGAGCCACCTCTGTTCCATCCAAACGTGTACCCTCAGGGACTGTGTGTTTATCACTTCTTGATGAGGAGAAGGATTGGAGCCAGCTGTTACAATCAAACAGGTAATGAAGATTTCCATTCAGCTTCATATTTTCTGTTTGTGTGACAGTTCTAACCAGGCAAGGATTAGCTTCACAGCTTGACTGTTTAAAGACTGTACGTTTTAACTTAGACTTTAAAAAAAAAATTTTTTAAGGAATTTCATTGTGGGATTTTGCAGACTGGCCTGATCTTATCAAGTTGTGTGGGCTGTAGGTTCATATGGGAAGACTTAAGATCACACATAGACATATCTCAAAAAAAAGGTTCAGACTTGCCAACCCTTTCAGTTTTTGGTGGATTTTGCACAGTTTAGTCGCTGTTCATTCTGCTGTTCTGCTCGTTTGAAAATAATTCTGCTGGAGGGGAAAACTTTTTGTTAAAGCATGATATTAATTCATATTGATTTGCAGATCTGCATAGCTGCTGTATGTATAATGAGTGATAGCTATTTGGCAGCTTATCAGAAATGTCCATCTGCTTCGACAGAAGGACCTTGGTGGTAAGCACGGAACTCTGAAGAAGTGTCTCTGTTTTGTGTGTCTGTAAATTATTTGATACATAAACTCTGCTTGATGTTGGTGAATCTTCAGACTTTTTATTGCTTTGCCAGTTTATTTAGCAAGCACTTCACGGAATGTCAGAACACAAACACTTTGTTTTGAAAGTTTCGAGTGGGCACATTATCGTCAGAGCTGTGGACTATGATGAGCTCAGATCTGTTCTCAGTCTCTCAGTCCAATCTAATTGTTGAGTGTGACCTACAGCCCCTCCACTTGTAACCGACCCCTATGTTTTCTTTTTCTATTAAAACAAAAAGTTGCCTGCAGCTATGGTTTAGTTCCTTGTCATAGTTTTTTTTGTTGTTGTTGTCTTGTTTGTTTTAATCTGATTAGGGGGTTTGAACAGAAGAATCCCTTGATCATTGAATGACGGCTACAGAATGTGAGAAAGGAACTTCAGTCTATGATGTGAAGTGAATGAGTTTAAATTGCATTTGCACATGTAAACGCCAAGAACTGAGAAAGTGAGAGCTTCGAGTTTCAAATGCTCCAGGTTGCACCCACATATGGAGAAATATAAGAACTTGCATAAAAAGTTTGTGGAATAAATTAACCACAACAAGTGTGAAAGTATGCAGGTCGTTATATATATATATGAATAAACTAATGATGTTTATAATTTTAGAAGAAATTTTTTTTTTTTTTCTGTGTGATGTCCAATACCCCAGTCAACTGTGGTATATGCGTGTCACTTGAAAATACTCCCAGAGATCTAGTCTCATGGAGAGTTGGCAGGTCTGAGTGTTGCTGGAATTACCTGACCAACTCTGTAGATACCTGTGTCTTTAGGCTGTTTCATGTCAGGTTATGTTATATACATATAGAAAGAGTCATGTGCTGGCGTCTACTCTCAGACCAAAGTAGAAACTGAATATCCTCCATCTGTCTCATGATCAGAAAATGAATATTGTCATAAACTTATGATCTGTCATGCCCTTCTGTGATGGTAAATTAGACCCGCTGTCTGCATGAATGCCTGTGGTGGCTTTGTTCAGTCTTCTGTGTGAGTGTGTTCTTGGGGACTGCTGTTGGACACACATGATGTCCGTGACCAAGCAGTCGTTGTTGTAAGTTAAGGGGTATATTTCATTATTTGGCTACGTTTGTCAAATCAGAACTGGCAGGTGCAAACATCACAAAGCGATTCATCAGCAGTGCAAGATGTCCTGTTGCTGGCTGGCTGGTGACCAAGGGTAGTTCTGTCTACTACTCCAGTTACACTTGGACTGCCGCAAGCACAAAGTCTTGGGACTGCCAACACTCTGTCCTCAGAATGAGCCTGAAGGCTACTAATACTGTCACAGGATGAGACTGAAGACTGCTAATACTGTCACAGGATGAGCCTGAAGAAACTGCTAGTACTGTCACAGGATTAGCCTGAGGACTGGTCATACTGTCACAGGATAAGCCTGAAGACTGATAATTATGCCACTGATCCTGGGGACTCCCAACACCCAGACTGTCATGGGATGAACCTGGGGACTGCCAACACCAGACTGTCACAGGATGATCCTGGGGACTGCCGACACCCAGACTGTTACAGGATGATCCTGGGGACTGCTAACACCCAGACTGTCACAGAATTATCCTGGGGACTGCAAACACCCAGACTGTCACAGGATGATCTTGGGGACTGCCAAACACCCAGACTGTCACAGGATGATCCTGGGGACTGCTAACACCCAGACTGTCACAGGATGATCCTGGGGACTGCCAACACCCAGACTGTCACAGGATGATCCAGGGAACTGCTAACACCCAGACCATCACAGATGAGCCAGGGGACTGCTAACACCCAGACTGTCACAAATGATCCTGGGGACTGCTAACACCCAGACTGTCACAGGATGATCCTGGGGACTGCTAAACATCCAGACTATAACAGATGAGCCAGAGGACTGCTAACACCCAGACCATCACGGATGAGCCAGGGGACTGCTAACACTCACACATCACAGGATGAGCCAGGGGACTTTCAACACCCAGACCATCACAGGGATGAGCCGGGGGACTGTGAGCACCAACACCGTCACAGGATGAGCATGGATGGGTGTGGCTTTGTGTTGAAGTGTAGGAGTCTAGAGGAGAGGATGACATTTAGAATGAGCTGTATGGGAGTTACTGCAAGGGCCTGGGAGGTGGAGGTGCACCCTCCACCAGAGTTATTCTGGGGCAGAGGTAGTAGAATTCATGAAATACCTTTTGATTTTGTTTCACAGATTCTGCTTGGAATTCAAGACCTGCTGAATGAGTGCAATGTCAAAGATCCTGCTCAGGCTGAGGCATATACCATTTATTGGTGAGTTCTTTCATTGTCTGAAAAAAAAAAAAGGCCCTCCAGTATAGTTGTCAATTTTTCATCAGTCAGCAGATTTTGCCCTTTAGGTTTGAAAAGAAGTGTGATTGACAATACCATGAATGAATGGCACTGGCAGCTTTCTCACAAGGAAAAGTGGAAGCATTTTTTTTTCGTAGTTATCTTTTTCATAGATGTTCATTTCTTTTTTTTATTTTAAATGAAGTTGCTGTGTTATCCTTGATCGGAGTGCAGAAAAGCAACATGAGGAAAGTTTAAAAGGTCATATGTTTGAAAGTTTCAGTTTTGTTTGTTCTGATGAGAAATCTAAGTGTATTTGAATAAACAGTGTGTTGAAGTGTATAATGGACATGAAAAAAGAAAAATCTTGGAAACAAGAGTGATACTGAACATGCCCAATTTGTATATTTCAGCCAAGACAAACAAGAATACGAGCGCAGAGTTCGAGCACAAGCTCTGAAATTCCGGGATCCATCCAGAGGCACGTGAATGCGCAAGCAATCTCGCTGAACTATTCCCAGTCATTATTACGTAGGCATTGAACTGTGAAGTTTCAAGAACATGACAACATTATCACAGATTACGTCGTTTAGGATAGAAAAGAAAAAAGGAAATATATGATCATGTTGTAATCATTTTTCCCACCTCCCTCTTCCCTCCATTCACCACCCCCCCCCCCCCCCCCCCCCCCCCCCCCCCCACTTTTCATATTATAGTATTGATCTTTTTGTAATATGACACAGTTTTACATCGTTTATATACATGATCATATAGCTACCATAGTCAGAGTGCAAGAGCTAGCATATGGTTGTCATGGATACAAGATACAAGATGATTAATGAAAGGTTGACACAAACACGAATCATTGTGGGGTTTATTTTTGTTGTTTCTATTTTTTTCATCATACTTGGCATAAATAAAGGTTGTCATTTCTATCAGTTTTTAGTGTCATTTGATTTAATGAATTGGAGATTCGACCTCCCCCTCCCTGTTTCCTCTGAGATAGCTCACTGTTTTTTCTTTCTTTGTTTTCATTGAAAATGTATGCATCCCCCATTCCACAGACAGAAAACCAAGGTGGTTTGGGTAAGATTTATTGACAATCTCTTGTCTCGAACAGACATAGACAAAATATTTGACAGGAGCCAAGAGAAAGAAGCCTTTTAATTGTTCAGTTTGACCCCTGCTTCCTCTGAGAGTTTAACATACTGCAAAGAAAATCCATCAGACACACAAACATGTTCAGAAACAAACTGGACACAACCAATTACAGACCTCGATACTGAGAACCAGGGTGTTACAGGCTTTAATATGGAACCAAAGATCTGCCATGTCCACTCATTGACTTCATATTTTGTAAATCATGAATTTTGTAAATCATGAAAATAAAATGAAGAGTCATTTCCAAGTTGTGCTCGTTTGCTCATTTGTTTTGATCAGGTTTGCCTGTTAATGTGGTAGGTTGTCTTAAAATTAGCATTTTCAAGACAGGAGAACGGCAAAACCATACAATCAAGAGAGTAAAAATTCTGTCAAACTTGCTCTTTTTAACTGTCATCAGGTTTGCCTCGACTCATGAATGAATGTGGTAGGTTGTCTTAAGCTGAGCATTTTCAAGACGAGAACAGCAAAACCATATAATTAAGCAAGTAAAAATTGTCACACTTGCTCTTTTTAACTGTCATCCTCTAAACAAACAAAGTGTGAATATGGTGGAATGTTTGAAACCTGGACCTTGCTTAGCATGGCAAGAATTTACAATCCAATCTCAACACGTTAGAGGACTCTGTCACTCATGACGCCAAATCTGAAAGTAAAAGCCAGTTCCAGAACAGGAACCCTTTACAGTGCATGCAGGAACCCAGACATCCATTGTTGCTGGCATTTCACCACAACTGTGAGGTGGGACATTACTTTCAACTCACAATGTTGCTTCATTACCTTTTGTGTGTGTGTGTGTGTTGTGCGTTTGTAAGCATTGACTTTGAACATTTAACTGCATGAAAGAATAGGCTTCCAAAGAACTGACATACAAGGTATTGCTTATTGAGTGTCACAAAACTTGCTATTTCCACCCCATCCAATATTCTAATTCTGCAAATGCATCTTGATTTTTTTTTTCCCCCAGATCACAGCTTAAGTCTGCAGTCAGCTTTTTTTTTTTTTTTTTTTTTAAATTGTGCCCATAACAGCTTAACATTTAAATTCTCAATACCAAGCACATAGGGCAGGTGGTAATTTGAGCAAGTCAAGAATGCGTCCATGTTGCAGTAACTTTCTTGTCCTGCAAACCATTGGATCTTTTTTTCAATCATGCTATTGCTAGAACTATGAATACATCTGGAGGAACTCTCATTTAAAGAGAAAAAGAAAATCCCTCGAGATTCCTGAATCATGGTCGCTGGTCACTGCCAAGTTTGGGCCACCTACATCGACTGTGATATATGAGACAGATTTTGACACTGTCTGAAGTGATGGGGAATACACGATTTAAAGCAATACTGAGCAACTGTGAGATGAGTAATGACTGACTGGCCACACAGCCATACAAAGTTACGTTTTACTGTAACCCACCTCACTACACTGGGCACTTTCATTGCAGTCACTGAATAGAGAAAGGAAAAACTTCTGTAGTGGAAAAAGCAGCAAACACAACAGAGCCTTCTACAAAATATTAGTATCAATTTATGTTATAACGGCTGAAAAGTTGACGTCCTACAGGCCAATAAAACTAGGCTGTGCTGAGGGGGCCAGCCATTCCACTTTCAGCTGGTTATCATCAATTGTAGCCACAGAAACAAGTACCAAGACCTTCATTAGGAACAACAGGTGAAAGGGCCACAATGGCATTACATTAGTTAACAACGGTAATGAAGATAGTACATTTTTTCTAATAATGACAACTGAAAATAAAGTCAAAGAGGATGAACTGAGTTATGTCAGATGCAGTTTTCAAGTTGGAATACATTTTTCCTGAAAGTTTGGACTGGTCAGTTTTGTAGCACTTTTTCTTTGACAATTATTTCTTAGACTTTATTTATCCAAATGAGATTTCACAAAACCAGGGTGAGGTAGACTTTACTTAAATAAGATTTCCCAAAAGCAGGTTGAGGTTGATTCAATATGTTGAAAAAAAAAGAATATTCTCGATGCTTCAGAACAGCCTTTCAGTAGAACAGAACAGTTGTGCTTGGCTTGTAGAGCATCAGGTAGTGTCAAAAGATCTGAACAAAAAGTTGTTTTTCATCTCACTGATGCCAATTTTGATTATTTGTTTATATAAACCCACTTGGGGGACAGTCATGCCTCGGGGATGTGGGACGCACAGATGGCTCGCCTCCACATCAACATATTAGAATTGGAAGCGGTCAGGCTGGATATTAGAATTGGAAGCGGTCAGGCTGGCCTCCTCCACTTCCAACATCTATCTCTCACCGACTGGTTCTCCTCCTCACGGACAACACGTCGGTAGCCATTACATCAACAAAGGGGGGGGGGGGGGGGGGCTCACTCCATCGGCCTCTCTCTACGGACGGACAGAGGCCCTCCTTCGCTGGTGCCACGCACGGGGAGCCACCCTCCGTGCGAGACACATAGCGGGGACACGCAACATCCTGGCAGACACTCTCAGCCGGTCAGGGACCCTTCTGCACACAGAGTGGACCCTGAACAAGCTGACACTAACCACCGTCTGGGAACACTGGTTCAAGCCCCTGGTCGACCTATTTGCGACCCGGTACAACCATCGACTCCCCATGTATGTCTCTCCACTCCCGGACCCCCGAGCGTACGCGGTCGATGCGCTCTCCCTCCCCTGGACGGGACTCCTCGCCTACGCCTTTCCCCCCTTCCCCATACTTCACAAAGTGATCAGGAAGGCCAGGCTGGAGAGACCCAAACTCATCCTCATAACCCCGTGGTGGCCGACTCAGTTGTGGTTCCCGGACCTCAGGTCCCTCACTCACGTTCCCCCTCTCCAGCTAGCCCCTTGGTGGGACTTACTCAGACAACCTCGCTCGGGCCTCCCTCACTCCAATCCCCAGATGCTTCGCCTACACGCTTGGCTTCTATGCCAGCCAAAATGCGACCACCGCGATGAGAGAGATGGGTCACGTGGTGCACGGCTAACTCGGTCCCCTACCTCCTCCCCTCCAACATCCACATAGGCAAGTTCCTATCCCACCAGATAGGCAATTTCCTATCCCACCTTTCATCCTCTCGAAAGCTCTCTGCTAGTTCCATTCGGGGGGGCTACAGATCGGCCGTAGGCACCACCATCTGACAGCTGGGCGGCCCATCATTCGACAATAACTTTCTCCTTAGAGAACTATCTCGGGGGGGGGGTGGCCCTACGGGAAGCTCAGTCCCCTAGGCGCGCTCCCATGTGGGACCTCTTTCTGGTTCTTGACTCCCTCAGAAAGCCCCCTTTCGAGCCCCTCCGTGCTATTCCCTTTGTCATTCTCCCCTTCAAGACCACCTTCCTTCTCTCCCCTGGCCTCAGCCAGGAGGCGAAGTGGGATTCAGGTCCTCAGTTGTGACCCTCGGGACATCGCCTTTCTCAGAGACGGATCGGTCTCGCTTAAGTTCCTGCCTGAGTTCTTAGCGAAGAACCAGGAACCGGGCACGACCTCTCCTTCCCTGGTTATCCGCTCCCTAGCGGATATCTTAGGCAGCGAAGGCAGCGGGGACATGGACCTATGACCCTCTCTAGGTGCCTCAGATACTACTGGGAGCGTTCCCACCCCAGGCGTTCCTCTCAGAGAAGCCTCCTTATTTCCATCAACCCCAACAACAAGAAAGACATCTCGGCGGGGCTCGATTTCTAGGTGGCTATTCTATACTATCAAATCTGCCTATGTCCCAGGCCCACAAAGACCTCCCAGCCCTTCCCCTCGAGCCCACGAGGTCAGAGCGTTGGCCATGTCCACAGCGTTCCAGCTCTCTGTCCCCGTGTGCCATCTCCTGGAGGCAGCCTACTGGCGTTCGGAGAACCCTTTCATAAACTTTTATCTAAGGGACATCCGCATGACCAGGGCTGATGGTTCTAAAGGGTTTTCATTTGTGGCGGCCAATGCAGCCATAACAGTTAACCCAGGAACCATTAGGGCGCTCGGCCCTCCTCCTATTCCTTTAAATTCTGCTATGGTCTGACATGGTATAGTATACGACGCCAAAATGGGGAGTTTGTATTATACTCCCTGTTTGGCTAAGTATACTTACCATGTCAGACTCTAATGCCCGCCCTACCTTCCCGCTAGCGCCAAGGTTCCCTGGGGTTGCCTTGCGCGCAGGCCTCGTTGAATGACGGACAGTACACTATCTTCGGCATCTTCCGTAATCGGAAGTAGGGTGGGCGTCACGTGACTATCTTATGCCTGCATTTGCCACAAAACTTCGGCCTGACAGAGCTGACTGACAGCCGTTTAATGCTATGGTCTGACATGGTAAGTATACTTAGCCAAACAGGGAGTATAATACAAACTCCCCATATTTGTTATATAAACCTTCACTCAAAAAAAGAAACCTTTTAAAACCTTGTTACTTATCAGACAGAATATGAAGTTTACTGTAAAAAATGAAAGCTTGCCAATCTTTATTTTCCGAATAGACCCAAACACGTGGTTTCAAGGCACAACTATTTTGTTAACATTCAGATTAGAGTGAAGTTTCATAATACTTTTAGAGAGAAAAAGAGAAAGTTCACCATACTTTCAAGGAAAACACGCACATTTGCTCTGGAAAAGAAAAAAAACATGCACCGAATGCAGGCTAAATACACATGTACGCAGAGGAAGTATGTACATGTTATCACTGCAGCAAGCAACTGTTCTTTCATACTATCAGAGAGACAGGCAGTTGGTCTGTCACATTTATCAACCAGAAAAATAAACATCATCACAGAACATGGAAAAGAGCATGCTTTTCACACAACTTATGCACTCTTCACTGCAAACTCTTTAGTCTTGCGCTCTGCCGCAAGCTTGGTTGATGGGGAGGAAATGGAGAATAACCAAACTTGAAGAAAACAGGCAATGTGTAGGGCAGATCAATTCATCATTATATGGTCACTAGACTGGAACTTCCATAGTGATTTACTTCCATCATGTACACATAATCACCCCTCCCCACATTATGTAACTTAACCATTTTATCATTGCTATTCTGATACGGTCATGTTCCAGCTCTTGCTGGCGGAACATATTCTTAACCCAGTGCAATATCAAGTCCATATATACACATTACACACATAAACATCACATATATTTCACAAAGACAAATCACAGTTTTTCTTTCATCTCCTGAAATTGTAACAAGTAGCACTAACACAAAATCCACAATCATTTAAAAGAGGAATGACAAGCTCCACAACACTTATAAAAAAAAGGCATGAACACGCTCCTCATTTGTACCACCGTACTGAACAACAAATGCTGTGACAGTTCATACAGTGACAGAAGTATCACATATCCACTGAACAGATATGACAATCAATGCATAGATACCGATCATCAATTTTTCAAACCACCATTCTTTTGAATACTATAGCGAAACCCTTGGCAAGGCAACGGTGTAAGAGAACTATGTTAATAGTGGCAACATTACTTGAATTCAAAGACTCGTATCTTCAACAGACACGTTTGTTGCTACTTGTGTATTTCCCAAGGTAAGGTAAAAGAAAATCTGCACCAGGTTGACAAAGTGGCCTCTCCCCATACTCTGGTTTCCCCTTCAGAACATTCAATACAAGATCAGCTGAGAGAAAAACTATCTTCACATGTGCTATGTAGTTGACTGTCTAATCCTCATCCTTCCTTCCAATCCGTCCTCGACTCTCCTCACAAACATTCCATACATAATACCAATTACATGTAAGTACATACATTACACGAACAAATAAACACATTAGCATGCACTATCAACAGGAATGTACACATGTCCACATCCAATTGCACATGAAAAGGAAATCAGAGCCTACTTTTAACTTGCCCAATTGTGGTACTGCAATGCACAATCTGAATATCAAATTAAAAGTTTCAAACTAAAAGGTCATGCTCTATTCCCTACCTCTGCCCAGCGAACTTAACAACTTGTACCAATCTTGGCACCACCTCCGTGCAGTGCACACAACTTGCTTTCCAAATACTGCTCACAGGGTTTTCAACTAACAAGTCCTGCCTAATTCCCTACCCATGGCAAGAGAAATTGTATGCACTGATGCACTAATCCAATCACTATAGAGCTTCCATTCTTAGGAAGAGGCTTTGATTGGTATGTTAAACTACAGCCCGATGTTTTCAAAGTGACCCAACTTATTGCTCACTACATGACAAAATAGTGGCACAATCTTCAACAACTAAAGCCTGAATGAAGGAACTGATCCATTTTGAGTGATGATGACATCGTTCTAATGATGACAAGCTATTCCTTTGTCCATTTGGCTGGTTTTGTTACACAAGCCGACAAGATGATTTACGGAACACTGATGTCAACATTGTAACAGGGATCACAGCAAGTGAACACCACTCCTCTCCCAACCCCACTCAGTCTTGCTATATGGATAACATTACTACAACACTCCCATATCTGAAGTGATGTGACGCTCATGGACAGGAGGAGTGTTTCCCTTGCCCCCCCCCCCCCCCCCCCCCCCCCTGCCACTACAAAGAACACCGGCAGGTGTGACTCTCCCTCAATTTTTTTTTGTGAGCTCGTGCATTATGCATGTGATGGACCTCTTACTTTCACTTCTCCATAAGAGGTTGAAACCACCATATTCTGAGAGATTGTCATGTTTGGTCAAAACTGTGTTGTATCACACTGCATGTGTTGAGAAGTGTCCATCTCCTTTCAGATGAATAAACCCCTCCCCAACACTACACTTTCCATAACAACATTCATTAGCTGTCAATCAGATAGACCTCAGAAACATAACTGTTAGCTGAACCCTCTAAAAGGGAGATCAAGACCGACCAATTCACAGACCCATCATATGCTTTAAGACTGAAATATTCATTCTCAGTGTTTAAGATTCTAAGCAGGTGTTTATGCCTTATTTTAACAAGATAACTTTACGCCAATACTTCGTATGATCAGTTGAGATGATTTATGAATACTCTTGATGGCCTAAATTGCTTTTCAGTTGGTGAATAATTCATACTTTATGTTTATCTTAATGGTATGAAAATGGTTATCACACTACCAAAGTATTTAACTACTTTGAAGATTTGTTTCAATTAGCGGTTTCTTACTGTCTTACAACAGTTGTTACAATCCATTCAAAATCTGAGTGAAGAACTAAAGTGGAGGCAGAAAATCAAAGGTGAAACATTTACATTTGTCTGACATATAATCAATTGGCTGAGACTTTATACTTTTCCTGCAAGTTCAGAGAACAAGTATGAGGACTTTTAAAGCCCAAATCCTGGCCAGTCATAGACAAACCCGGCCCTGTGCCCTTATCCTCCAAAACTGGTCCAGCACTGGAAGAAGAATGCATGCTACTATGTGGCCATGCAACTAACTGCAGGCCTGCATTTAGTGGCGACGTTAACAAAAGGGCAGAGATCAGTGCACCTCCCCTAGGGACAACTCCAAATGAAGCCAAGTTCTTGTGTGTCCACCGGACTCCAACCGAGATCAACAGAATATTCTCACTCTTCATGATGAAGTGAGGAAAAGGCCTTCCCACACTAACACAGGCTATTTCACTGAAATTATAAAATAATTTGTATATTTCAATCTTCAATACAAAATAGTTTTGTGGGTTAAATTGCATTTAATATGTGTCAGTCTGTTGTTCATACATCATTTCATGTTGGAACCTGTTTCTGTCACTTGGAGCACAAGCATTTTCAAGTGCATAAGCTTAAAGTTGATTACACTTAAGCCAATTCTTGAGATTTTTAACAGTCCTGAGAAAAGTACAAATTTCTTTCGATGGCTAGTACCTGAAAGTTGCTTCCTCCTCCACTTGTAAGAGAGAGGGTCGAAGTAAATTTGATATAAAACCTTTTCTGTCATGCCATCAGTGAACACCTTCTCAATCCTCCTGGAGGACCGCACCTTTCAACTATACTCATCATGAGGCTAGACCTACTTGTAAACACAATGCTTTTTTTTTTCAATCCATTCTTTTTCCCCAAAATGTTAAAAGAATAAGAGGCAGATCAAACTTGTTCTGCATTCATCAGCTGCAAATTTTCCCACAATTCAATATTTTCAAGATTTTTTTTCTCCCCACAAAATGGCAATTTTTACTTGTTAAATAAGCTATGGAGGTGCCTTTTATTTCCCGCTCTCTCTTTCATGGGCTGGTGTGCAGGTATGTGGAGAGCCTGTCTATACTTGATACATGTCCTTTTCCTGTCCTTACTTGACTGCCTGGACATCACTTTACCCTGGAACCCATCATGCGCACTCTCACAAAATACCAGGTAGCCAACAACATAAAAGTAATCCACTCTTCCAGTTAGAGTAATCATTTTCAATTGCTACATCATTAATAACCAGCATGACGCCTGCTATTCAGTTCCCAGTCACTGCTGTGAAACTCGTGTGTTTTTGTTTCATCCTCGGGACCATTTGGCTTCAGTCTACGGGTTTTCAAACTTCACTCAATACCCTAGTGAAGACCATATTACGTTGAACAGTGTACAAGATTTCTAAAATCTTTTAAGACAGTTCTGATTTAACTTCAGTGACTCTAAACCTCCAGCTCTCTGGTTTTGCTCTCTCAGAAGATTAGCACATGTGGAGGCACCACTGTGGTAGAAATCTGTCTTGCTTAGTCTGCGATGGAGGTTACAAATACCCCACTGTCAAGCCCACTTTGGCCAGAGGCTGGAAGAACCAAGTTAACAATCATGGTCCTATCTCTTTCTTGTAACTCCACTCTCATTAATGCACAAGATCAGCCTAGTGTACATGCTGTTTTTGTTTGAATTTGTCCCACGAAGAAGATTTTTCCTGAATTCCATTTTCATGATTTTCTCATTTTGTGGAAGCTTAATCTTGATCCATCGTTAAGTTTAGAGTCTAATCTCTTCTGACTTTGACCTGCTGTAGTTTGTTTTAATCAGTCATACTTGAAAAATGCTTGAAATTTATTGCTACCTTTTTCCTTCAGCAACTAAAAGGAGGAGAAAGTTTTTGGACCAACAATGCAGTTCTGAAAAATTCCTATTATCAGCGTCGGTCACTGATAAGCAATAATCTGGCTGTTGGTTTTGACATGTTTCAGTGATGCATACTCCATTATAGCATTTATGCATAGCCCTTTAGATTTTCTTTACTTTAATTTCACAGTTCTCAAAACAGAAACTGATGGGTGTCTTGAATCCTGAAAGCCCTTCAAATTTTTATGGAAAGTATCAAAGAAATATGGATGCAAATTCTGATTTGCACAAAACAATGGTATACGAGCGACTCTCAGCAATTTACTTTTGTCCCGAAGTGTTTAATTCAGGGAGGCCTGAATTCATAAATGTGGTAAATCATGAAACCCACAGTAAAGCAGTTCTTTTGCAAATCAGCCGAATATGAATTTTGTTTTCATTTACCAATTCAGTGAATCTGCTGTAATAGATACACTTTAAAGCACATTCCTTTATCATGTGCCCCTTTCCCTCCCCAACCTCCCTGTTTACAATCTGGGTCTATTTTTCCTGATACTTCATTTTTGAATACATCCTTTTATTCAGGAAGAAATCTGAGAAATAATGTTGAAGATTTAGTCCGATAGGTCTCAATGATTCTATTCCTCAAGTCATTTACCTGTCATTTTCAGCTACACTGAATCAATGATTTTTAGCTGCATGAAAAAAGTGGGATGATTCATGGTCATCTCAGTATTATCAACCAACTTTGTCAAGGGGGGGGAAGGGGGTGGAGGAGTAACTGCTTTTTGACAGTTTGTGGGGGCACATGATTCTGCATGATAATTAAACTTTAATGGAAGCCGGAATAGCTCAGTTGGTAGAGCGCCGGACTCGTAATCTTGGTGATCCTGGGGTTGCGGGTTCGAATCTCTGCTGGGGCGTTTCGGTACAGGGGGATTTTTCTCTCGGAGTTAACATTGGTTCTGACTCCATTTCCCATACAGTCCTTCGAATGAGACTATAAACCGAGGTTCCGTGTGTGAACGCACGCATAATATCTTGCACACATGTAAAATCCCATCACCAACTTTCGGAAGAGAAGCCCAGTTTGGCCGTTGGTATGGATGACACGTTACACATAGCATGCACCCTGCGCGCGCGAGAAATGAAAAGAATGAAGGAAGTAAGGAAATTGAGTCGTGAACGATATTGAACGATATTGACTGGATGACACGGGAAACGACTGAATGAAGCGCCAGCTGGCAGCTCTTCAGTCGGCACTACCCAGGTAGGCAGCCCGTTGTGTAAACGAGTGTGGATTGTAAAGCACTTAGAGCTTGGTCTCTAGCCGAGAATAGGTGCTATATAAGTATTCATTATCATTATTATTATTATATAAGAATAAACTGTAAAATTCAGAACTATTGACGTAGTTTCTGACAATATATAATAATAATGTATATGTGTGTACCAAAAAGTAAAGCTCTGTGTGTAACATTCTTTCCATGCCGAAGACATCTGAAACCCAACCAAAGCACACTACCTGAAATCATAGGAAAGAAAGTGTTCTCATACATGGATTTTCAAGGCAACATCTGTGGAAATCCACATTAGACATTCTTAATGCCATTGTACTTAGTACATCTCAGTCTACCATTACAAAATATCTTTCTCCTGTTGAAATTCAAATGTTGAAGACAATAAAGGCAAGCTCAAAAATCAACCTGTAATGGACAACTTAAATTAATGGTTGCTTGAATTAAGGAACTGTTGGATAAAAATCTATGGGTGATAACTCAATACACTGGTGAGGTTTTGGATTTTTTTTTTGTGGAATGTTTGCAAACTCTTCAAAGCTGACGCACAAGCTGGGCTACATAAACGTTTGTGTTATGCTGGGTTCCCCACATCCTGACACCAGAAAAGAAGAGGGCGAAGGTGGAATATGCGAAACAGTTCCTCCTGCTGCCATACTTATATGTCATCGGTAAATTTACTCCTACAACGAGATTAACTCCTGGGTACAAACCGTGTGGGTTCAGCACATTCTACTTTCGTAGCTATATCCTCTGGGTTTTATTTCGGTTTCCACCTACAAAGTATCCAGAAAGTAAAGGGTGAAGGTCAAATAAAAAGAGGGATTCCCTCCTGCGCATGTCTTGAACCACCACCAACCTTCTGCGCATGTCTGTCACCATCAATGTTGACAACATAGCTGCTAAACAGCGTGCCGTCTGCTTCACCATAGCTGGCATTTTCACTTCCACAGGCAAGCGACACAACAAGGCCAGTGTCAATCTCCTAACAATTCTTGATGTTGTTTGCCGAGACACTCCGATTGTTTTTCACCAACATCTTGAAATGGGCCAGTAGCAAAAAAGCGCAGTGCCTGACAGACTTGTAGAGCAGGGGGCAGAGTTCTGTGTCTCAGTCTGCGCAAATCAAATTCAATGACTTCGCGTAGAGTGTCTGTCAACTGGAAGATGTTGTGACAACAAAATCTTAACTTTGCGTGAAGTTCATCATCACTGAACATGTCCATGGATTCATTCTGTCCCATAAAAAAAGGTTTCTCCGCAACAGTTGCCTTCGTCGGTGAAAAAACACAAAGTTGGCAGCTATCTCTGTTTTGATCTAACCCTGGGCAAACTCATGCCTTATCCTTATTGTAGGTTACCAACCCCTCACCCACTGCAAACCATGAGGTTACAGGTTACTCTTAACATATGGATCCGCAAGTAATGGACCTTCGAGCTTACAACGAGGTAAGCAGGTCATTTACCCGTTACCGACGACATGTAAGTACGACCCCTGCTTTGTGAATGACATGACTCAAAGACAGCTGGGTGAAACCTTAACTGGTGACTAAACTTGGGTGTACTGCTCTATGATGTGATATGTAACTTGAATCTCAGCAGTGCCTGCAGCTGAAGGCTGTAGAATATTCCCATTCTCCATGCCTGCCTTTGTGCAGACCTGCTGGTGCCTTTAATCATCTTCAATAGCAGCCAATAAATGCGGGTAATAATGAAATAGTTTGAGAGCATGTATATGCCCGGTAGGAAGGCATCTATCTAGTCAGACAGCGTTCTAAAAATTTATTTTCACAGGAAAACATCTACTTCTAAACCCACTACATGCCACAATGGAATATATAATCAAGTCTGTCACATCTTTTCATGACCATTTTTTTCTTCTTCCACAGGGTAACCTCGAAGATGATTGAGGCACAAACAGGTCTGCACAAAGATAGGCATAGTCTATTAGAGAATCAGAACATTCTACAGCCTTCAGCGGAAGGCACCACTGGAATTCAAATAACATACTGCCTGGGTAAGGCAGACTCTATCAGCATGCATCAGATATAATGCCATGCTACAGACACTAAAGATTTCATAAATGGTAAAACAATATTTTCAAAAAGTCTTAATTCTCCTGGTTTTATAAGAACAGTAAACGATTCTATAGATTAGGGCTTATCTTTAGCATGAAATACTGGTAATACACAAGATGTTTTTTTTTATATGAGCATTTAATGATGGTCATTCTGTGATGAGATATATGTCCTGCCATAACTAAACTGAGCCACAAAACTAACATTAATAGAAAATCATGGCAATTGCTATATCACCATTTACAACGATGCACTCATATTTTTTCTGTATAGCTGTATAGTGCAAAGAAAAAAGCAGCATCAACAGTGGCTCCACACAAACATTCTGAAGCTGGGCAATTGCCTTTCTGTGAGTTTGCATTGATACAGCATGGAGATGACAGTATCAAAAGAGTATGAAATAAAAACAGAATGTTTGAAAAAGATGGTCTTTATGTTTCCATCAAAGGTTATACATATGGAGGAGTTGATGGTTAACCAATTTTGCTGAATTCACAAGTGTTTGTATATGAAACTACCCTTAACAGTTGATTTTTCAAAGTCTCTGAGTTCTAATTGTGCTGTCTGACGCACTGTTTCTTTAGCAGCATGTGTGCATGCAAGTTTCTATTTGCTAGTATGAAACAAGTTTTGCTATGCTTTTGGGCCTGTGAATTCCTGCGGACATGCCATGTAACATGATTTTCCCTATTTTCTATGTTAGAATATTTTGTGTATCATTTGTCATCCATTCATGAATAAATAGTTGAAATATGTGTGAGGGCAAGTGCATGCATTTGCGTATGAATATCGGTGTGTGCATAAGATCACTTCCTAAAATTATATTCTTTGTTTTCTTCTGTGAAAAATTTCTACAATTCTGGAACCTTACATGTACAGAAGTTGAATAATCACAAACATTACTAGTGCCCCTCTCAGTCCCAGTTTTCCTGCCACAAAACTGCCCCCACAAAACTTTCTGTCTTACACGTGAACAGAAGAGCTCTCATTTCAGAAGGACCGGCAACCTGTCCACAGACACCAGAACTCTTCATACTGGAAAAGAGATGGAAGGCGGGACTTTTAGAGACTGTGAGTAAAGTATTTTCTGCATAACTTACCCAATTCATTATCTGCTTAGTCAAATACAAGATTCATAAATAAATCTGCAGCAATTCATTTCATACATTCAGGACTAGGAAGGCTGAATGTGTGCAATCATGAAGTTACTGTAGAACACAAAAAAGATCACATGGACTTGTGAACGCACACTTAGACACTTACACAATGGCATGCATATGTACAACTTGTATTTTCACTTCAACTGACGTAACTTCCATGCAGTTCTGAGTGGTGGAATGACGGGGGGAGGGAGGGGGGGGGGGGGGGGGGGAATATAACTCAACTGCACACAGAGCTCTGGTATTTTATCCATCATGACCATGACAGTCATTGTCTAGAAATACTGCATGTATTCCTTGTTCGAATGATTTCCACCCTTTACTTTTGGAATTCTCTCAACAGAAAAAGTTTTATAGTTTACACAGTAAATGCAACAGGAACCCAACTGGTGGTTGTTGCCAAGGTCTCATGCTTTTCAATGGCCTTCATTCTCAAAACATCAAATACTGATTTTCAAAAGATCAAATTACTTTTAAAATGTACTTTAAATCTAGCACTTTATGCAAAACTTTTGAAAATCTGTTAGTAACTTTTCCCCTCTAGTCTTTCAAGGGGAGGTAAATCAAACAGAAAGCAAGAACTTCAAAAACTAATAATGAATGAAAGACTGTATCTTCGTAACTGAAGTGCTGCTAAAATGTTTGCTGCATCTCACTGCTTTTACACAACCACTCCTGTTCAACTGTCATCTTTCACACACACACACACACACACACACGCCAAGTGAAATTCTCTTGACAAAAACATACCCATAAAAATCAGGTCTGACCTGTATTCAAAATTTTCACCAGATATCATACTGTACCTGACATCCCCAAAGTGTATAAATTCACGATGTGGAGAAAACCATTATCTGAGTTTTCCCAGTTTAATATAAGAAAATCTGTGTCTCTGCCAACAAAGTCTCTGGAACTGTAGTGCCTTTAAAGCAGGTCCAAATGTAAGAGTTCTTGTGTAATTCCACACACCCAGTTTTATGCAAATGAACTGAACAGCGAGGCAAGAGGAATAGGACCTCTGTTGTCTTACTTGTACCTGAGCCGCACACTGCCGCTAATTTATAACTTTGTGAATGATTTTGCTTCAACATATCATCAGTTCCCACACTCATGACCTTAAACTTTAATCTTGTAGACCTTGACCCTATAAGCCACCCACCATGTGAAAACTAAAAATTGCTGGGCACACTCACATGCACACCACCATTCATACACTGAAAACAATATCTACTGAGCCAAATAAGGAGAGGATACAAAGCAGAGGAAGGGAACCATAAAATCAAGATGAAGCAACCCTTTTTTTTCTTCCTGGAAGTTTATAGGTCTACATTTCCACATATGGTTTAACGCACAGTTTCAGTAAACAACTTTAAAAAAAAAAAGGAAATAAAATTCAGATTAAATATGACATGGAACAAACTGCCAACACAAACCATCACAGCTCAAAGGGATCAAGAATATATGGCCTGAATCCTATCACAAGAAGGTGTTTTGGTCTTACTGCTTGCTGGTATAACTTGGCATCACCATAATTCCTGGCTCGCCACATCATATTTTCTCTGCAACACAAACAGAGGGTACTGACATAAACAACAGGCAAACAACAACAGCAACAGTCAAACAAGTTTACCTACATTTGGCTGTGGTTTTGCAGACCAGTATGAAGTCTGGGTAGGATCAGATGAAAAAAATGTTCAAGATCATCAGGATGAACATGCAAATGGTGCAGGCAAGGTCAGCTAAGGGTGGGAAAATAGAGTGCCAGAAAAGCAAGATAAAGAATGAACTGAAAGACCAAAATGACTTGAAAAAATTGCTAAGACTACTTTGATGTGCAAAGACTAAGGGCAAGGTGCTGACCAGCCGCCGTTGCGAAGTGGTTAGCGCTGCGGACTCCCAGTTGGGAGGTCATGGGTTCGAATCCCATCAGAGTTATGTAGGTTTTTCTGCCCCGACCGGCTCCTACCCAGAGTTGAGTTTCTGCGGACTCAGTTGGGAAGACTGGGACCACACACACTCGAGTTTCATCCACTTAATGGATGCGTTTCTGACAGTGTTGCTCAAATTTCCTGACCAACACTGCAGGTGCCTGTATGTCTCGGGCCTGGTTCATGCCAGGATATATTATGAAAGGAAGCGTAGAGTACAACCCTGTCATGTAGTCTCAGATCGAAATGGAAATCCGTAGCATCATCTTGATCATCCTCATTTCTCATCAATCAGCATTAAACAAAAAACTGTCTCAAATTCTGTAGCCCTTCATGCCCTGCTCTCAAGGTGACCTCAATTTCGATGTCCTCTCCACGTCTGTGGCCTTGGTTTGGTTCCGTTGAGGTCACCGGTATCAGCGAGTCCATAGAGGCTGTCGTTGGACGGATGTGGTGGCGCCCTCTGGAGGGAGAGCTCACTCACGCCGGCTCCGCGACTAAGCAATTATTGTCATCAGTAGGGGGCTTAGTAGGTGGTGTCCTGCGTACGTTAGATCAGAACAGGCGCCAAAGTGACTTGGCAGCCTGTTTGGCTAAGTATACTTACCATGTCAGACCATAGCATTAAACGGCTGTCAGTCAGCTCTGTCAGGCCGAAGTTTTGTGGCAAATGCAGGCATAAGATAGTCACGTGACGCCCACCCTACTTCCGATTACGGAAGATGCCGAAGATCGTGTACTGTCCGTCATTCAACGAGGCCTGCGCGCAAGGCAACCCCAGGGAACCTTGGCGCTAGCGGGGAAGGTAGGGCGGGCATTAGAGTCTGACATGGTAAGTATACTTAGCCAAAAGGGGGAGTATAATACAAACTCCCCATTTTGGCGTCGTATACTATACCATGTCAGACCATAGCAGAATTTAAAGGAATAGGAGGAGGGCCGAGCGCCCTAATGGTTCCTGGGTTAACTGTTATGTTATGGCTGCATTGGCCGCCACAAATGAAAACCCCTTAGAACCATCAGCCCTGGTCATGCGGATGTCCCTTAGATAAAAGTTTATGAAAGGGTTCTCCGAACGCCAGTAGGCTGCCTCCAGGAGATGGCACACGGGGACAGAGTGCTGGAACGCTGTGGACATGGCCAACGCTCTGACCTCGTGGGCTCGAGGGGAAAGGGCTGGGAGGTCTTTGTGGGCCTGGGCATAGGCAGATTTGATAGTATAGAATAGCCACCTAGAAATCGAGCCCGCCGAGATGTCTTTCTTGTTGTTGGGGTTGATGGAAATAAGGAGGCTTCTCTGAGAGGAACGCCTGGGGTGGGAACGCTCCCAGTAGTATCTGAGGCACCTAGAGGGTCATAGGTCCATGTCCCCGCTGCCTTCGCTGCCTAAGATATCCGCTAGCTAGGGAGCGGATAACCAGGGAAGGAGAGGTCGTGCCCGGTTCCTGGTTCTTCGCTAAGAACTCAGGCAGGAACTTAAGCGAGACCGATCCGTCTCTGAGAAAGGCGATGTCCCGAGGGTCACAACTGAGGACCTGAATCACTTCGCCTCCTGGCTGAGGCCAGGGAGAGAAGGAAGGTGGTCTTGAGGGGGGAGAATGACAAAGGGAATAGCACGGAGGGGCTCGAAGGGGGGGGTTTCTGAGGGAGTCAAGAACCAGAAAGAGGTCCCACATGGGAGCGCGCCTAGGGGACTGAGCTTCCCGTAGGGCCCCCCCCCCGAGATAGTTCTCTAAGGAGAAAGTTATTGTCGAATGATGGGCCGCCCAGCTGTCAGATGGTGGTGCCTACGGCCGATCTGTAGCCCCGAATGGAACTAGCAGAGAGCTTTCGAGAGGATGAAAGGTGGGATAGGAAATTGCCTATCTGGTGGGATAGGAACTTGCCTATGTGGATGTTGGAGGGGAGGAGGGGAGGAGGTAGGGGACCGAGTTAGCCGTGCACCACGTGACCCATCTCTCTCATCGCGGTGGTCGCAATTTGGCTGGCATAGAAGCCAAGCGTGTAGGCGAAGCATCTGGGGATTGGAGTGAGGGAGGCCCGAGCGAGGTTGTCTGAGTAGTCCCACCAAGGGGCTAGCTGGAGAGGGGGAACGTGAGTGAGGGACCTGAGGTCCGGGAACCACAACTGAGTCGGGCCACCACGGGGTTATGAGGATGAGTTTGGGTCTCTCCAGCCTGGCCTTCCTGATCACTTTGTGAAGTATGGGGGGGAGGGGGGGAAAGGCGTAGGCGAGGAGTCCCGTCCAGGGGAGGGAGAGAGCGACGACGCGTACGCTCGGGGGTCCGGGAGTGGAGAGACATACATGGGGAGTCGATGGTGTACCGGGTCGCAAATAGGTCGACCATGGGCTTGAACCAGTGTTCCCAGACGGTGGTTAGTGTCAGCTTGTTCAGGGTCCACTCTGTGTGCAGAAGGGTCCCTGACCGGCTGAGAGTGTCTGCCAGGATGTTGCGTGTCCCCGCTATGTGTCTCGCACGGAGGGTGGCTCCCCGTGCGTGGCACCAGCGAAGGAGGGCCTCTGTCCGTAGAGAGAGGCCGATGGAGCCCCCCCCCCCCCCCCCCCCCCCCTTTGTTGATGTAATGGGCTACCGACGTGTTGTCCGTGAGGAGGAGAACCAGTCGGTGAGAGATAGATGTTGGAAGTGGAGGAGGGCCAGCCTGACCGCTTCCAATTCTAATATGTTGATGTGGGAGGCGAGCCATCTGTGTGCGTCCCACATCCCCGAGGCATGACTGTCCCCCAAGTGGGCCCCCCAGCCCGAGTTGGAGGCGTCTGTGTATAGTTCGAGGGACTGTGTTGGGAGAGAGATCGGAACGCCTTCGTGAAGAGGAAGGGTGCCAGGGAGAGGCCAAAGGGGAGAGCTTTGAACTGGAACACTCGAGCTTGCCAGACAAACCGGAGGTAACGTCTGTGCGCCGGGTGAATAAGGATCTGGAAGTACGCATCTTTCAGATCTATGGAGGTAGCCCAATCTACGTGATGGATGGAGTCTCTGATCTGGGAGGGCGTGTCCATCTTGAACTAGGTATGTCTGAGGAACTTGTTGAGGGGAGAAAGGTCAAGGATGGGCCTCCATCCCACCGAAGGTTTGGGGATCACGAACAGGTGGGAGTAAAACCCGGGGTTGGGCTGGAAAACTTCGGTGATGGCCCCTTTCTGAGGAGTTCGAGGACTTCCAGGCGAAGGGCGTCCGCCTGGGCAGGTGGGGGGGTCGCTGGGGGACGGAGGAGGAGAGCGCATGAGGGGAGGACGACGGTGAGCCCACGGTAGGCGAAACCCGTCCTGAAGAACCGACACTACCCAGGGGCTGAGGCCCATACGTCGCCACTGGCAGGCGGCCGGAGGAGAGGTTGCCCGCCAGGGGAGCCGATGGTCCAGATGGGGGGAAGGGGAAGAGTGGGCCGGTGCCTTGCTGGGCAGGTTGGGGCCAGCTCCATGCGCACTACGGGAGTGTCCTCCAGTCACCGGCGGGGGCGTGCGTGCTGCTGGCCCAAAACAAAAATTTTGGCGAGGTTTAGGTTTAGGCCTCTGTGAGTTAAGTGGCCGCTTGGGGGGCCTGGAAAGGCGTGGCTGAGGCCGGGGGGGGCAAAGGACGCCGCCTGCTTGCGTTCCTCGAGCGAGAGAGAGACATAGCCGAGGTGGAGTGCTCGCCAAAGAGCGAGTGATCCTGGCCCGGGACACATCGTAGGGATGCCCTGAGTGCCGGGAGAGAGAGTGAGGAGCGTGCAAGCACCGCGTCTCTAGCCACTAGCAGACAATTAAAATGGCTTGTTGCTGCGCTGTCCGCCGCAGCCGCCAAGTGATGCGATATCCTGTTAACTAGGTGTCGCATAAAGGGGTCGCTGAATAAGCGAGGAGGTGTCCTGGTGTGTGGTTCGGAGTTTGTATCCGAAGGCACTGGGGACGGCGCCGTCATCCCCAGGCCAGAGTACCTCCGCCCTCTGCAAGAGCATGCTAAGGTAGGCATGCCCTGCAGTGTGTGTGTAAGATGCCCATCCGGGCTACTCGGTCCCAGTCCTTTAGCGCTTAAAGGGGATGGTGGCCGAAGTAGGGGGGGGCCCGGTTGGGTATCAGGCGACAATCTGATTGGGAGATGGCCCACTCCCTGGTAACCGGATTGTCGGCAAAGAGGGAGGCAACTGGGTGCTTCCTGTGGGTCCCAAGTAGGGCGCCGAAGGGGGCCGCATTGGGTGCCGGGGGCAGGTCTTGACCGGCGTGGGGACGGCGTCTGCACCCCTGGCGCGTTTTTGCCGGACTCTCCCACAGCGAAGTGAGTGACTGAGGTGCGACAATTCTGAGTCTGGAGTATGGGCTGGGGGCAGCCCAACGATCTCAGGGAAGGCCAAGATCGGCAGAGGGAGGGGCGTCCTCGACACGAAGTCCGGTCGAAACCGTTCAATGGTGTGGATGTCATAAAGGGATGAGAAGAAGTCCTCATCGTAGTCGTCCTCAGGCTGTGGGGAGTCAAGTTCCTGGGAAGGGAGGTCTTCCTCAGGGGGCAACTGCGCGGGTGCGCGAGGGTCCCGCCCTGGTAGGGGGGGTGGGCGGGGGGAGGGGGGATGGCGGGACCCTCGTGGCTCTATGCTCGGCAGACGGGCTGGGGTGGGAGAGCCCGGACTGCCGATCGGACAGCGCCCGAGGTGGGAGACCCAGGTCGACCCAAGTCTGCGAGGTTGGGTGCCACAATCGACCAAATTGTTGTTCAGGTTGGGTGTGTGTATTGAGCCACTGGTCCCTCTCGGGGGCATAGAGCCACTGTCCCGGGGGGAGAGATAAGCGGGCTGTGGCGGCCCAGAGTACTGTGCAGGGACTCGCCGGGGACCGGGGTAACCTTGGGCAGCAGGGGGGGGGAATAGTAATACGACCCTGGTATGTGGTTTCCCCCGGGAGCGTGCCGGGTCCCAGTGGAATGGGACAGGTTACCCGTGGTCCCGCTGGTAGATCCTCCCCCCGGAGGAACGGGACCGAGGACGTTGCCCAAATGGGGGCCGAGTAGGTCGGACCCCGAACGTCCTGAACCCCTAGGGGAACCTGCGCGACGGGCGAGCGGGGTTGGTCGGCCGTCTTGTGTATGTTCACAACCGGTGGATGCACTCGGTGTTCCCATACGCCCAGAGTTATGGACATGTGCATGGTCGTGCCAAGACGTGGCCATAAAACTGCGTCCGGAGATAACTGGACGCTCCTCGTGCAGGGGGTGTTGGCTGCACCTGTGCACGGTGGGGGAGAGCGTCGTGAGACGGCGAGTCCGGATGGGGGGGAAGAAGTGGACCCGCGCGTCCCATAAGTGCGAGTGACGGGTGGGGGTTCCAGCCCAAGGCCGTCACCCGTGCCTGTCCGCGGCCCGGCAAGGTCCCCGGGGGCCGGGGGTCGCGTGACTCGGCATAGTAAGTGGATGTCTGACTATGCGCAGGAAAGCTAGAAGGCAGGGTGGCTGGGGGGAGAAGCGGAATCCCGCTCGGATTTCTTGGCTAGACGGGGTCCCTTAAGGGGGGCCTTGCCCTTAGATTTCCTGGGCAGGTTGAACGAAAGGCACTTAGAAATCGCGCAGCCGGTTGCCTTCTAGCTTTCGAACGCAACGGTCGTGCGTCCGTCGGTCGGGTAGAGGAGGAGGGAGACTCCCGCGTCCCCTCCGCGGGAGGGACGTCTCCGTCTACCGCGGCCGGCCGTTCTCCCAAGGAGAGGACGGTTCGCTCGGGGTTGGAACCAACTCGTGGGTCCTCCGGGAATGTGAGCGAACTCTGAACGTCAGAGTTATTGCTCGACCCAGCCGAGTCCTTCACCATATTGGGCGATGGCGCCGAGCGAAACCGGAGCACACGATCGTAAACGGGAGACACGACGGTCGATCGAGGAGGATAACCAAGTCGACCGATCGATCGTGCGCACACAATAAAATAAAAATGTAAACAACGCACACAATGGAATATACAGGTAAACAAGTCCGTACAGGGACACAAAGCGCAGCAGAAATGAGCGAAACAGTGCGTGAGAAGCGACCGTGGCGTGGGCCCAAAGTGCTGAGTAACGCCACGTGTAAATACAATGACGCCGGTCGATCGCGATCGTTAAGGACACGAAGGCGAGCGAGAATTGTGACAACTGAAAGAAAGGGGTGCAAACCAATTGAGGAAGCAAATTCAGGGCGAAAAACCACGTAAAATACCGAGGTTAGAAGTTGGTGCACAAGAGAGGGAGACCGGCGCAAAACAAGATGGCGACGAGACCGGCTCACGATCGTCGCGCGGGAGGTTGTGAAAACCGGAGCACACGATCGTAACACGACGGTCGATCGAGGAGGGTATACAGGTCGATCGACCGTGCGCACACAATAGCAATATAACACAATGGAAATATAAAGTAAACAAGCTCGCACAGTGACAGAAACGCAGTAGCGATGAACGAAACCGTGCGTGGGCAACGACAGTGGCGTGAACCAAAAGTGCTGAGTAACGCCACGTGTAACAGCAATGCCGAAGGGCGATGCGATCGATCGCCACGCACACGACGCCGATCGAAAAATGTGGCAATGAATGGGAGGGGGTGTAAACAAATGTAGGAAGCAATTTCCGAACGACAAACCACGTGTAATTGCGTGGGCTAGAAAGCTGGTGCGACAAGGAATGGAGACTGGCGCAAAAAACAAGATGGCGACGAAAAACCGACCCGCGATCGTCGCAGATGAGATAGTGGAATCGTGATACAAGTAACGGCGAGATTAGAAATCAACCTCGAACCGGTTACGCAAATAGACAAGAACCGGGAGCACCACGATCGCGAGAAAATTTCAGCGAATAAGGTTAGAATGCTAGCCCATCCGATAACCTCACACGTCAAGATATAAGCGGAAGCCACAGATAAATGAGTACAGAGTGCAAAACACAGCAATCTTTACACAAGGCAAGTATAGGCGAGACAGAGCACAAGACTTATCTTGCTTGGGCGACAGGCCGAAGGCTATTGCTTCAGAAAGCTTGTCCACCACAACATATAGGGAGCCTTCATTGTCTTTTTTCTGTTGTTTATTTTGCTTTCGACTTACACTCTTTCTGAAGATCATTTCTGAAGATCAACTGGTTCATCGTCTGCGACCGTGATGATGTGATGACAGAAAGATAGTTCTATGCAATTCAAAGTTAGAATTCCTTACTAATCCAAAGCAGTACACAAGACTGTAGAGACCTAGTGAGCCTTTGCAAGTGGTCAATGAGATGACACAACTGGCTAATGAGACTACAAATGGAAGCCAATGAGACAAGACTGCAACAGTCTGTGTATCATCCAAACAAAAACAAATGTTGTTCTATGCATAAGCCGGTTAGGAAGACAACTTTCAACAATGCTTGCTTGCATCCAACTATTCCTTACTAATCAACAGCATTAGATAAAATGTGCTCTATAGCAGAGCTTACCAAAAATGTCCAAGAATCAAAATGAAACCATAAATATTAACACAACTGTAACAGTATTGAATTGTTAAAACAACTAACATTGTGTAAATTGCAAATTTTCGGTTTATTCAAAACCTTTTTCATACTAAAACGCAGAAGACCTGCCAATTGCAGTGAACAGCCTTTTTAAATATAACAACTGTGATAGTAATGACTGAAGATGTGAACAATGTGGAAAAGTCACAGAATAGTATCACACATCCATTCATGCTTGAATGACGGTCCCGCGTGTTCTCTCGCATGATGGAATTCTGGGAAGTAAAGTAAATAAACAAATAAAAAACAATCTTTTGAAAAAAAAGGTCAACAACACAAACAGGATTTTCTATGGTTGCAGCCAGTGACTTTGACATTAGATGCTAAAGTAAACAACTGAATACAGGCTTGATGTAACATAACACTGTTTGTATGTTTTGTTATACTTACACCTGCAATCCTCAGAGACTAGAAGCACTAAGACTGAACTTCACGGTTCCTGATTATGGTACCAAGCCATCAAATAAAACACACAAAAAATGATATTCAAGCTTGTCAGTACATTAACCAAAGACCATCATAAACATATGTTTGATGTACTGAGTAACTGGTTGTTTTTTCTTCTTATAAATTATAAAGGTATATTTGTTGTTTAGGCATATGTATGCCTACGCATGTGTAAATATGACTTTGTTTTCATATAGCACAAGTGTTCCAGTATATGTGAGAGATCATGCTCGAGGAACGTGTGTGCTCATCTCCCTGTCTTTCTGTGCATATACGCAAACAGTGTGCAGGCATGAATATCTAAATCAGTGAATGTGCCAAAAATTCAAACTCCAAGTCAGACAATAAATCATTTTGTACATATAAGCAATCGTTCGTTCTACATAATAAATAAATCATAACATTCTGCAATAATAGTGCCGTGTTTCATTTTTCTCTTGTAAATTACTGACCAAGAACAAACACAAGTAGGAACATTGAAATTCGAGTGTACTTACTGTATGTGCGTTCTCGCCAACAATTACTCCTGAGTTGTGAAATATACTCCTCTTCAACCATACGTTCTATTCTTCGGAGTTCTCCCCTGTACTCGATTTTAAAGTCTTGTTTTACATAGTATGGTGCTTTCAGATTGTAGGTCTCCCTTTTTACAGAATATTTCCTGAAAATAAAACACAAAATGTAAAGTCCATTCTATTCATATGCATACATATATTACAAAATATATATACATATAACAATACAATAAACAAACTTTTGAACCATATGTATACAAAACTGACTTGTAAAATAAAGGGTGGAAGTACTTGTTGAGTTCTGAAGAATTTGCACACTTTCAATATGAAAGTATTTTTAAACACATTCAAAATAATATTAAAACCAGACTCTGAGGTGTGACACCAAATGTCCAGGAAATGTTTCATTAATGTAAGGATATAGCAAACTCAGCCTATGTACTCTTTGGAATATTTTCCTTCATTATTCATACAGTACACAACCAGTACTGAAAAATATCCTTATCACCCCTTTAAGCACACAGAAATTCGTTACACATGAAATAGCATTTTCATAACTTTTACCTTATATAGTGCATAACATTTTACTCAACCTACCGATCTTGGACTGCACATCTTTTCTTGTTCAGTTTTCATCTCTCTCTCTCCCTCTGGCTCTCTTTCTTTATAGCTCTTTTCCTCTCAAACCCTTCTTTCTCACCTCATTTTCAACCCCAACCTCTCCTTCCTAGATCCACCGTCTGCCTTCATACCATTTCATACTTCTCAACTCCCATTCCCCATACCTGAGTATGTTTTTATGCACCAGTTACACAGTAATACCCAGTACTATACTGCAAACACCCTCATTTCTCCCCTCGCCACCCTTTCCTTTTTTTTCTCTCTCTCTCTCTTTTCCCTCTCTCCCTCTTTTTTGTGGGAGTGGATTGGTGGGTTGGGAGGCCAAATTTGGGTTAACTATTAATGGAAAGACAAATGTTTCTGTTTGGGAACCAGCTGAGAGCAAACTAACCGATTGTAACCGGGAGTAACATGCTATAAGCACTTTCACCTCAATATACAATTCTGCCATTCAAATCTGAAACTGTACAAAAATAGCTTCTAAATGTGCAGAATACTGAACACTGACCTATCATAATTGGTCTTTTGCTATGGTCCCATTCACGAGAATTTCAATACAAGTGTTTCTCACATACACACATGCAACTTAGACACATCTGCAATAGAGCACATTTAAGCTATCCACACCAATATCATGTATGCGCAAACAAACACATCCACATAAACATACAAATGACTCACTCTGTGCGCTGCAAGCTGAAGACTGGGTCACTGATGAAGAAACTGGACATGAGAGAGAGAAGGATCAAAAGCAACACTGGGGCCAGCTGCAGAAGCAATGTGCTGCTGCTCTGTAACACATCACAGTCAGCTGGGATTACTATAAGTCTTCATCACAGAATCCCCTTGTCAATATAATCGTGTAAATATCACCTTCATTTCATCAGAGTGAGTATGACGGCTGTCTTGACCCTGTCCTACTAACGTCTCCCTGCACCAAGTGCTCAATGCAGAAACTGAAGACAGACAAGAAGTCTGCTGTCAGCTGTCTGCTGACATAGCTACAAGCAAGTATTTTTCCACTGCCACCCATCATTTCCAAAATACACAACATTTTCGTCCCACTTTAAAAAAAAATTTACTGAATTAGTCTCCATTGTTGTTTGATGAAGGAACTGTGATAAACTGGATGAAAAATGCCAATTCCTTTACTTCCAATATCAATAGTATCAGAATAACTGCATTTGCCAAACAGAGCAAACATACTGTTACTCCAAACGTTCTTTTTCTTCATATCACAAGAATGTGTCTACAACCACAATCAGTATTTCTTTCCTAGAAAACTAGAGGCTGCCTTTCATGTCTGTCTGAGGGAACTGCTCTATGCAAAAGTAGTCTGAAACATCAATTAATTCTTTGCAAAAGTGAATTTAGAACATCAGCAAATTAATTTCTCCTTAGACAAAGTCTACTGGCCTTGGCTTGAAACCACATTGTCCGACTTCTTGCAGTAAATTTGGTCAGTCTTATTCCTTGTTTGTGTATGCTCACATCCTTTCACAATGACCTTTATTTTCAAAATTAGATACACCAACATTTCTACATAAGGTAAAAGCTGTATCCTAGGGCTATACAGACAACATACGGTATAGTACCTCTGACTGCTGACCCCCTCCAGAAGAGAATGTGTAGTAGCGGGGAACTATGATTGTGACTCCGTCTGTTCACATTGCCTGCACAAACAATGAATCATCATAACTAAGCATTACAAGCAGTTCTAATAATTAACATCTATCATCTTACAACTTCATGTATTGTGCTTTGCAAGATGGTATTGATACATGAACAGCTGCACTTCTACTGAAGAGACTAAACTGCATACTATAAAACAAAACATAACATTGATATCAATATACAGGTATTAAAACCAATGCCTTTGGTCAACTTCTATAGCCGTTGTTTAAGAGGACCTATGGGACTGAAGTAACACTTCATTTCTATCTCATACAGGAACACACTAATGAATAACCGTGTTATGATTTTACAACACATAAAACGTTGACTATTCCTTTAGGAGTTCTGGGTCATTTCAGAGAGTTTTTTCATCTTTCATTAAAAGAGATAATGCTTGATTTTTTCTTAGTTTTTATACACACTGCTCTACAATCAAGAAAATCAAAGCATTTAAAAATAATATTTTCTTAATGCAATATACACACAGTTAGTCCACATTAATGAAAAGTCAAACATTAGGTGAGAATGTTAAAATTATACACTAAGCAATGATTTTGAATGCACACACTAATCTATATATAAACACATGTCCACAAGCACATCAGATAATCTTCTGTGTATTTCTTAGGAAAAAAAAAACAGGTTGGATTCATACTATACATTCTGTAACTTACTTTTTCTCCCATTAACTGTGTGTGTGTGTGTGTGTGTGTGTGTGTGTGTGTGTGTGTGTGTGTGTGTGTGCATGTGTAAAAGACAACATGTGTTCTTCTCCAAAACAGAATGTACTATTACATGTATGCCACAAAAAAAAAAAAAAAAAAAACAAACATTACTGACATCAAGAAAAATTACAAACTGTTAACTATTATTCTTCAGATGCACTTGTAAAAGCATACGTACACATTTAAACTCACAAAAGACTTTACCTTCCTGGCTACCATATTTTTCTTTCATACAATGAAATTGTTAACTGTCTCTTTGTTCATTCATTTCTTTGGTCTTCTTTGTATATCCAAGTTTTCCAAGACATGTTTTTTTTGTTGTTGCTTTTTGTTTTGTTCTGCTTTGTTTTCCAAACTGAATGCATGTGGTTTCCAATGTAAGCTGCTAGAAGAACATGTAATGCTATGTACAAGCTGCCATATAGTATTGGATGAATGAATTTGGCTATGGACTGAAAGCTTTGCTCTCCATCTCTCTCTCATTCTCACCTTAATTTTCACTGAGCTCCCCTAAAAGTTTATTCATCCTTTACGTTCCATTTCCACATTGCTCCACACTTCTCTCCCCCCCCCCCCCCCCCCCCCCCCCCCCACACTATGTACCTCTAATACGAACAGTCCACCACCAAAATGTCAACAACAGTTGTTCAGGATGTGTGAGATCTTCAATCTATGTGCCTAATTTGGAGAAAGAATTAGTAAACTAAATGCACACCTGAAGGGAAACCTCCACCGAAGAACATGTTGAACAGCTCTTCGGGGGTTATATCTCCTGCACACATTTGCAAAATTGCATTGCCATGCACTGCAATATGGTTCAGAGTAAAATTCATTCTACTGATTGAAAAAAAATAGCATGACATATTAGGCATTTCATCCAGAAAAAAAAAACATGCATACCAACAGACAAATAAGATTCATTCATAAAAAGGATTAAAACGAAATACTGCTTTTCCATGTCTAGAGGATGATGACTGTTAGCTACCAAAATGCAAACTAATTTTGCCTGTTTTAAAAGTTCTTGAATACAAGATAAACTATTACAGAGGAACAAAAGCAAAAATAAAGATTATTGATGGAACTATGAGCTAGACAAGCTATGTGTACTTGTGACTATTTACAACTAATCTTCAGTTACATTTTCAGTTACCCTGCAATTAAATTTTTAATTTACAGACTGGCAGCAAGGGTTCTCCCATTTTCAGCTTATCCCTCCACTGTTGCCCCTGCTTTCTACTTCTACCTCACTGTATGATGTGTGGTACAGTTTTATCCTTCCTTCCACTGCACTGTTTCCCCTGCTTTCTACTTCTACCTCACTGTATGATGTGTGGTACAGTTTTATCCTTCCACTGCACTGTTTGTGCTTTACTACTTTTATCCTCACTGTATGATGTGTGATATAATATTTCCCTCCACTGTTGCCTCTGCTTTTACTACTTCTACCTCACTGTATGATGTGTGATATAATATTATCCCTCCACTGTTGCCTCTGCTTTTCACTTCTACCTCACTGTATGATGTGTGACAGAGTATTATCCCTCCACTGTTGCCCCCCGCTTTTTACTTCTACCTCACTGTATGATGTGTGATACAGTTTTTATACTTCCAGTGCACTGTTGCCCCTGCTTTCTACGTCACTGTATGATGTGTGATTTAGCATTATCCCTCCACTGTTTCCCCTGCTTTCTACTTCTACGTCACTGTATGATGTGTGATTTAGCATTATCCCTCCACTGTTTCCCCTGCTGCTTTCTACTTCTACGTCACTGTATGATGTGTGATTTAGCATTATCCCTCCACTGTTTTCCCCTGCTTTCTACTTCTACGTCACTGTATGATGTGTGATTTAGCATTATCCCTCCACTGTTTCCCCTGCTTTCTACTTCTACGTCACTGTATGATGTGTGATTTAGCATTATCCCTCCACTGTTTCCCCTGCTTTCTACTTCTACGTCACTGTATGATGTGTGATTTAGCATTATCCCTCCACTGTTTCCCCTGCTTTCTACTTCTACGTCACTGTATGATGTGTGATATAGTATTATCCCTTCACTGTTGTCCCTGCTTTCTACTTCTACCTCACTGTATGATGTGTGATATGATAATATCCCTCCACTTTTTCCCCTGCTTTCTACTTCTACCTCACTGCATGATGTGTGATATAGTATATCCCTTCACTGTTGCCCCTGCTTTCTACTTCTACCTCACTGTATGATGTGTGAAATAATATTATCCCTCCACTGTTTCCCTTGATTTCTACTTCTACCTCACTGTATGATGTGTATTATCCCTCCACTGTTGCCTCTGCTTTCTACCTCACTGTATGATGTGTGATATAGTTGAGTCCAGTCAGTGGGTATGGGTATGCATTCAGAGTGCAGTATAGCCTGTATTTGCATGGATTATTATAGCCATGCATGAGGAAAAAGAACAGGCGTGCTTTGCATTTCTTTAGTAAGCTATGTCCACTATGTCAAAGAGTTTCTTCCCCCCATGTGCATGTTTAAAAAGGTAACAATGATTCTATACAATAATTCACTTACTGCAAAAAAACAACAAAAAGATAAAAAACACTTTGCATGCTCAAAAATTCTGCTTACTATACACATACTTTAATTACATTTTGTATTCATTCAGCTTTCAAAAAGCCTGAATTTCTTGTACATCAATGACAAATGGGATGAAATCAATTTCCAATCCATACCTTCAAATCCCCCATGTGTATAATCCGAATGATAGTGTGAGGTCTGCTGCTGTAACTCTGGACCATAGACATCATACTTCCTCCTCTTCTCTGCATCACTCAGAACGGCATATGCATTACCAATAGCTGTAACAGCACAACAATCAAAATCAACCCCGCATTCAACAATGCATATTTAACTCTCTTAATGCATATATATGTGCGTGGTAATTTTAACAACCTTAACCCACATATTATCAATATGATATATATAGAATACCGTTTTATCTAAACATGCATCATGACCTTAAAAATTTCAATCAGGAACAGCAGGTGCCAAATCAGTACTGGTTCTGTAGTGGATTCCCCTCCCGCTGCGTTCTCATGGGTAATGGAAAGGACACAAAGTCTCCAAAGCAGGCAGCAAGTTGGAACAGACAGCAGCCACTGGACATCCAGTCTGCCTTGTAGAGTCACATCAAAACCATGATTCAGAGAACGAACGCCTTCACCCAGAAAATGTGAATGGACAGCATGCACCAACTGACCCCAGCAACCGACCTCTAGTTCATAACAGGACACTGCCCACTCTTATCCAATCTCCATAGAATCCTGATCTATTACATAGATGAATGCCCATTTAGATTCCTGTTCACAAAGGTCAGCACACTTTCTACAATCCTGTCCCCCCAACAATGTCCTTACACATCAAATATGGGTCTGTCCTAAACAGCTCCAGGAAAATTCTGGGAGGCTGGGAGGGTCACTGTATCAACTGCAGTCTTTGCTCTACACACTGGATTATGATGGGAAAGAACAAGGATGAACAATAATACACATAAATATATAATGATCCCCCCCCCCCCCCCCCCACTCTTCCCCGTTAAGGACTCCTTACTCTGAAAAAGTCAGTTAAGAGAAGGGAACCAGTTAAGAGAAGGAAACAATATCAAAACAACAAGACATACAGATTAATTCACTGTTAGGAATTTCAAACTGTGGTGATCTGATTAAATAACAACTGTTCCTTTAAAAGACAAGAAGAAAAAAGAAGACGAAACAGACAGGGACAACTGTAGTGTTCTGTATCTATTTATTCGAGTATAACAGTCAGGAGTGATTAGATTGTTACTATGTTTGTTCTTTGCAATGGCACTGAAATACAGCTAAACTTGTATTCTACAACAGGCATGCTGTCACACCTGGCTACAATTTTCAGGAAACAAAATGCAGGACCCACTGCAGAGTCATCTGTTATCACACACACACACACACACACACACACACACACACACACACACACACACACACACACACAACACACACACGCCTAAGACATGAAGAAAGTATCAAACTATACACACACAAAAAAAACACAAACCTTTGAAAGCTTCAGTGGCACCTGGTGCTTTGTTTTTGTCAGGGTGCATCTGGAGAGCCAGTTTTCTGTAGGCTTTCTTCAGATCACTGTCTTTGCAGTCCTTCTTCACATCCAACACTTCATAGTAGTCCTTGCACTTCTTTATCCTGTACACATGTGCATCACAAGTCAGTCAGAAATCACTGTTACTTCATCTCAACTAACAGCACTTGATCAACTTTTTGTATTTCTAACCAGTTCACTCCTTGATTATCAAATCTCAACATCTGGTGCTACACATCCAGTATCTTTCTTCTGTTACAGTTTGAGCAATCTCAACATTTGGTGCTACACATTCAGTATCTTTCTTCTGTTACAGTTTGAGCAATCTCAAGGATTTTCTATGGTCAGCTTCTGTAGACTTCTTAATTTCAAAATCTAAAGATGTCTACCTACACTTTCACATATGAGCTGTTTGCATGCTTATTCTTTATTTGATGACCAGTAAACTGACATCATTCATTCCGTTAAAAAATGAGCACCAAAATGTCTGAACAGGTAAAAGTTAAGGGCCCAGTTTTATACAAAACGCTTCACTAATCATTGATACACATAATAGCGATGGGTAAGAAGCAGCACTGACTTGTAAACTGTTTTTGTTTCAATAAAAATGTTTACAAACTTATTGATATACTAGAATACTTCTGCTCTTACCTCAAATTTTGTTCCTTCATAACTGAGATAATTTATGTACACACTTAAAAAATCCAAAAAATCCATAAACATTTTTCCTTTAAAAAAAACATATGCTAGGTGTCAATATGTTGAGAGTGTGTGGTGCATAACAGTGCATGCGAACATAACTGTTATGAACAAATGTACCCTTCATTGTTAATGTTATGTGCATGGAGTGTACGTGGATGTGCACCTCTGAGTAACTGTGAGAGAGAGAGAGAGAGAGAGAGTGTGTGTGTGTGTGTGTGTGTGTGTGTGTGTGTGTGTGTGTGTGTGTGTGTGTGTTTATGCACATTTGTTTCTGAGCTAATAAACAGATTTTTCATGATTACATGTTTGAAGTCATCAATTTTTTGGCTTTTTCATTTATCAAACTCCCCTGATTCTGCTCTGACTACTTCTGCTTAGAGCTGACTGAGCTGTGGGTTTAAATGAAGGGAAAAAAAAAAAAAAAAAAAAACATGACCACGGTACAGAGTACTCTCCACATTCTTCTGTGGTCTTCTTGTGTTTTCACTACCAAAGCCAGTGTTTAGATTTACAGAACTGACAATCTCATTTATTTTGTTGCAAAGGAATGCACCAGAAAATTACTCCCTGGTGCAAACCCAGATTTGGAAATGCTACTTAAACAGGAAGTTTTTTTTTTTTATCAAAAGAGAGAGACGACTCAAACAGCTAGATTATGAAGATCCATGAGAATTCCAGATTTCTTGCGGTGTCCTAAGCCTGTCCAGGTAAAAAAAAAAAAAAAAAAGATAGCAACAACATATTGTCTGTTAATGAAGGCGTATGCAGTTGGTGGTCTCAAGATGGACTAAATGGTCAAATCATGCAATGGTCCTGAAAATGATGCTCAAGTCTGTTTTTTTTTAATTCCATTAAAAGATGAGAAAGTTAGTCTTAATCCCTATTCCTGAAAGACAGTCTTCGAACAAGAAAAAAAAACGGTCAGGTCCTTTCCTGCATTATCATAGCCATTTCTAAACTTTCACAATTTCATTTGGAGACTGTAAGCAGTTAGGCTCTCTACATGTATGCAAATCCATCAAAAAAATGTAAGAGGGTGCATCAAACTTTTTTTTTCATTCATTATTCTGACGACTGTCTTGAAACTTACAAACATGACATCAATACTATGCTTGTCATTCTGTAATTGTTGCAGCCTTTTAAAAGATTTAAATGCTCCCTCCATACTGTCACTGAGTCAGAGTCAATGCTCACGATTTAAATGCTCCATACTATCACTGTGTCAGAGAGAGTCCGCCTTGGCTTAAGGCTGTGTCAGACCAATTGACATAGGCTGGAACACCAAGGCTACATCAAAATGTTGTTATGCTCTGCATAGTTATGTGGGGATTGTCTTCAGTTGTGACAAGCTCCTAGCATAACATTATCAGTCTCCAAAATCCCCCGAAGTCGGAGTGTGGCTGCCCATGTGGCGGGGTAATCAAGAACGGTCACACACGTAATGTTCTCATCCCCAGCTGATGCATTTGTACCATAGTGTTCAAGTACTTCTTCGGCTGTTTGGATGATCCCTGGAGTCTTTTAGCCAGGGTACGATAACAACAACTGTGTCAGAGTCAATGCTCATCTACAAAATGCTTCCACCGTTTCTTCATTGCATTTCACATTCTCGGAATCTTACACAGCTGTGTGCGTACTTTGTGAATGAATGCATTGACAGTCAACATGTCATAGCCATGAGAAGTACAGACAGACATTTTTTAAAGTGCAATACATTTCGTTTAAAATATGTATGGCAGCTGTCTTCATTACAATTATTGTTGAAAAGGTTTATATTGATTTTCTGCCAGTGTTTATCTTTTTCATGTATTTTCTAAATGTGAAATTGTGTGCATCTGCTGTCTAAGTTATGTATTTTCCCTTTGGGGGAGGGTAGGGAAGATCTTCCACAAATTTTTCAATAAAGAATGTTTGCTATCTCTCACGATACTTTAACTGTGTCAATTAATGCACCTAAATTGAGAAGAAAAGACTTAACACATTTTTTTCATTAGTAATACGTCATGTTGGATGGAAAATGCAAAAACAGATGCAATGAAACTTGCCAAATCATTTGAACTAATGAATGAAAACAAAGAGTAACTGTTTTCTCAAGTTCTGTACCTTTTAACAGCTGCCAACTGTTCTGGAGTGTAATCCTTTGCTGCGTTTTCCTTATTCTCTGAGGTCATCTCCCTGTGAACGCTGCCCCTTTCGTTTCCGTACATCTTCAGTCTCACTGCTGTTGTTCTCATCACCCTTGGGTGGTTGTTCCTCTCCATCATCCTCTGTCAGTTTCTTCAAAAGATCTGTGAAATGGGAACATTGTCAGATTACATAAAGCCAACATCCTCTTAGTTAAAACAAGTACATATGTAGTTTCAAAATGATCTGGTTCAAGCTCAGTCCTTAACAACCCTCAACAATATAAGTGAACAACACATTCTGCTAACTACAATTTTCCCCCTCAACTAATATCAGCAAATTGTCAATGGCGAGTAAAAAATAAAAGGCTGCTATTCACAAGGCCCTTGTAATTATATCACCTGATTGCTTTAACATATGCAGTCATCATCATACTGCAGCAAATGCAACACAAACAAAAATTTCCGAACAGTCTAGCCCATACATGTTATAAATCCTCGTTTAAAACCAGTCAGAATCCCTGACACATTCAGTAGTAGTTAAAGGACAGCCAATTACCATGCATCATTTTCATGGAAACTTTCAAACAAACCTGAGACCGTTTGTTTCTGTTTATACACTTCAAGTATTGTGAGCAGAAAAGGAAAGCTGCAAACTGAGCAGCAAATGTTTTCAGTTATTTTTTCCCTGTCACCAGACATTAAATAATGTCAAATATCAAATACCCTAGTTATCATAGTAAAGACACGCAACAACCCTCTTGTGAACACAGTGAGTAAGATCTGTCTTCCTAATCAGAACATACATGCAAAAGAAGAAAAGAAGTCTGTACAAGATGCCTGTACAATATGTATCCTAAAGTCAGTGGCGTCATGGAAAGTCCAGTCTAGCCAGTAATCAGTTTTTTGAATGACTGGAATATTATGAAGTGAATTAAGATATGACTTGTCAACAATGTAATGCAAAACTACTGAGAGCTAACAAAATTTAGTTTTTTGAGGATGTCCCTGGTTCAAAAAATGTATTCAACAAGCTGGCAATTAAACATTTTTGCTGATTAGCCAATGGTGACTGATATCATACGCTCCACTGTATAGCACTGTTTCAAGTGTAACACTGAAGTTAAACTGCTCAAGAGGCCTGTTTCTTAACCTCAAGAAAGCTAGCTAACTTGCTACAGGTTATGCCTTCCCCCATCCCTACCTCTTTCTTTCCCAAAACATACCATGATCTCCCTCTTTCACCTCTCCACTTTCAAGAGTCAGCAACGCCTCAACTTGGGTCACATGAGTACAGCATTTTGTACCATATTTGGTGCACCTTATAATGGAATACACTAGCCGCTGCATGCCTTTTAACTGCCCCTTCATATTTAGCACTTTGCAAGTCTGTTCATTTCCCAACCCATTGTCAAAATCCTATTTTTTCCTAATTCTCATAGGGTCAGTACAAGAGCCTATCGCAACTGTTATCTTTTTTCTTTACCCTTATTACTCGTAATCGTACTCGGACTCGTAATCTTAGTGATCCTGGGTTGCGGGTTTGAATCTCCACCAGGGCGTTTCGGTACAGGGGAATTCTTCTCTTGGAGTTAACACTGAGTTCTGACTCCATTCCCACACACAGTCCTTCGAATGAGACTATAAACCAAGGTTCCGTCTGTGAACACATGCATGGTACCTTGCACACACGTAAAATCCCTTCACCAACTTTCAGAAGAGTAGGCCAGTTTGGCCGTTGGTATGGATGACACATTACACATAGCATGCACCCTGCGTGAGAAATGGAAAGAATGAAGAAAGTAAGGAAACTGAGTGAACGATATTGAATGATATGGACTGGATGACATGGGAAACGACTGAATGAAGTGCCAGCTGGCAGCTCTTCAGTCAGCACTACCCAGATAGGCAGCCCATATGTAAACGAGTATGGATTGTAAAGCGTTAGAGCTTGGTCCCTAGCTGAGAATAGGCCCTATATAAGCATTCATTATTATCATTTATTAATAATTATTATTACAAACACTGTATTTCGGAATCTGGCAGACCAATGACTAAAAACAAAGGTTGTTAGAAACAAGTGTTTATCAAAACTGGTAATCCTTGCTATGCCAAATTCAAATTGTTAATTCACAAACTACTTTAAATGTTTGGTTGAAATCTGTTTCTACTGTATTTTAAAGTGATAAATCCACATATTTTTTCATTCATCTATTCTCTCATCAAAGGCTTTCTTTCCACTATCTCAATCACCACTAACGTCTTTTTTCTATTTTGGGTGACCATATAACAATAATGATAATAATGTAAACTTATATAGCACCTATTCTCGGCTAGAGACCAAGCTCTAAGCGCTTTACAATCAACACTCGTTTACACTACCTTGGTAGTGCCGACTGAAGAGCTGCCAGCTGGCGCTTTCTTTCAGTCATTTCCCATGTCATCCAGTCAATACCGTTCAATATCGGTCACTTGTTTTCCTTACTTCCATCATTCTGTCCATTTCTCACGCAGGGTGCATGTTATGTGTAATGTGTCATCCATACCAACGGCCAAACTGGCCTACTCTTCCGAAAATTGGTGATGGGATTTTACGTGTGTGCAAGATGTTATGCGTGCGTTCACACACAGAACCTCGGTTTATAGTCTCATTCGAAGGACTGTATGGGAAATGGAGTCAGATCAACATTAATTCTGAGGGAAAAATCCCCCTGTACCAAAACGCCCCGGCAGAGGTTCGAACCCACAACCCCAGGATCATCAAGATTACGAGTCCGGCGCTCTACCAACTGAGCTATTCCGACTCCTGAATATCACACAGTTTATTCAATATAGTATCTCACTGAGGTTCTAAGTACTTGTGTATTACTTTTTTTTTCAATATGTATATATACAGACATACATACATACACACACACACATGAGAAGGGCATCTGGGAGTCATGACCTGGATGCGGCCCAGCCCCCTCAAAGTGTAAGGAGATCAGAGCCGAAAGACTTGTCTGAGGGGGGTGTTAAAAATCAACAGATCTGTTTCGAGCCAGCGCTCTCGTCAGGATGGTTTTGGGGTGCCTACTGCCGGTGTTATATGGCCTGATGTCACTGTTTTGCACGTGCGGATTGGCTGCACGTATTTGTCGGTTTTTTTGGGGTTGTTTACAGTTCAGGGTGCGTTTGCTGACAACGATTTCCATTTGTGCCTGCAGTTGTTTACTATTTCTACTTTAGTATTTAGGGTTGCTAAGTATGGTTTGCATAGTATTAACCATTTTTCTGTTGAACATAGGTTGCATCTTTTTGAAAAATGTTGTTGTATGGTGATGCCCTTTTTATGATTTTCCAGGATATGTTATAGTTTTTGGTTTTTGTATTTTTCTTTGTTGAATGACTGTTTTATGGTTTGCGTATCTGGTTTTGAAGTGATTTTCAGTGATCCCTATGTATGTTTCTTTTTCATTTTCTGATGTCACAGTGGCTTGGTATACAATGTTGTTTATAGAGGCATTTGTTGCTTAAGGGACACTGTTCTTTTT
>JADBJO010015356.1:0-2500 GCA_016801955.1 Conus betulinus
ATTCCTGCTTTGGCTAGAAAGCAAAATGTCATAAAAAAAAGAAAAAAAAAAAAAAACAGAGAGAGAAGAAAAAGCAGAAGAGAGACAGAGGACAGACAGAGACACAGAGACAGAGAGAGAAACGAAGACGAAGAACGAGAACCAGAGCGAGGAAAATGACTTGGACCCTTATCACCTATGAACTTGGAGACGCTATAATGCCACGTAAACAAACACTCAACTGCTAGTCGAGCTGGCACCATTCTTTCAAGCACTCTCCAGTCTTCAGCTTGGTGTCTGTCCTCGGTGACGAACGCTTTTTTTCTTTTTCTTTCTTTCTTTCTTTCTGTTTCATTTTTCTTCTTTCTTTTTTTTTTTTTTTTAAAGAGGCAGATTTTCATGCCAACTTTCGTCATGATAAAATACACAGCTGATAGTTTCTTATCTCTGTCAAAGATGAGGACCAAAAAGCCACATTTATTAATTAGCTGGTCCACCCATCCTTCTTGGCCTGCCTTTTCCGGTATTGATTGGACGGATGAAAAATTGACTCTGCTGCAAGCATCCGCCCGGTAAGTGGGCAGATCATTGATTGAAGGTTATCGTTTGTTTTAAGGGAGAACCAGCGTCGGCCCACGTGGGCCTATTCGCGGAATTAGTCTCAGTGTACCGTGGTGCGTTGGCACCGACTCTTTTTCATTTTTCTGACTTACCCTCCCTGTTGTTGTATTTTTACACATGTTATTTGCATTCATTTGATTTATATCCGTCAGTAGATAACACCCAACCCGTCGCGCGTGTTGTGTTGACAATGAATATTGGGGTGTTGGTGGTGTTTGATAGATGAGAGTGTTTTTGTGTTTGTTGTGAGGTGTTTTGCTCGCGCGCACACATGCGTGTGTTTGTAATAGAAAGAAAAAAAAGTAAGTTGTTGATTAGAATCGAAAATGTAGAAAGAAACAAAACAAACAAAACAAAAAAAAACGAAAAAAAAAAAACAAGAAACAAACAAAACACACAAACTGATGAAAAACCGGTGCAGAACTGCATAGACACACACTCCGAAACAAAGAGCTACCGAGTTTGGAGTGGCTGCCTGAGCTGATGAGAACGGACCTTTTTTTCTTGTCATTGACATTTCTATAACAGTTGATGTGGATGGATTATACTCCTTGGAAAATTCATTTGTACTTTTCTTATTCATATAATTAATTCCTCGGTTGGAAACACACACACACACCACACACCACACACACACACACCACACCACACACACAACACGCACGCACGCACGACGCGCACACACATACACGCACGCACACACGCACGCGCACACACATACACGCACGCACACACACACACTAACACACACAACCCCAACACACACACACACACACACACACACACTCCTTGCTCTGGATCAATCATTCTTTGTTTCCCTATGGAAATACTAATATACAACGAAACCAGAAACGAAATATCGCGGTACATTAATTCGCCACAAAAGAGAATCATCGGCGAAAAATCTTTTTTAAAATCGTACTATTTAGCACGATTGTAGTGTTTAAGATTCACGTCACTTATGCTGCACGGGCTATATACCGTAACGTATCCAACCCGTATCGAACACTCTCGCGGATTTCCTTATTCCGTATATGGGTTTTCAAACTGGTGTGACTGATGGTGAAGAAACGAAGCAAAAGTACTCCATACTAGTTTTCTAGTAGGACATGTCTACGTAAACAAAACGTGGCTTTACCTGTATGTTTCACACCCACCACAACAACTCAGGTTTTAGGGAAAGAAAAACATTTCGATTATTGATTTTTTTTTAACCTTCCTTTAGTCTCGTGTTTTGTGTATGTTTTATTTCACTAACTTGTAAACAGTTTTGCGGTGCAGCTCTTTCAAAGACACCACCCATCCCCAGGCGATAGCCTAACGATAACAACAGATGTCCAAGCATGTCTGAAAGCTAGAGAATAACAGCCAGCTGTCTTGGTGTGTTGTTGACTGAGTTTCACTGCCTGCAACCTTACCTTCACTTCACCGCCAAAAGCAAAGTAGCGACGATTGGTTTGGCTTTTCAAGTTGTCAGAACCGATGTCAGTTCAATCTGAAAAGACAGCGAAACCGACGCAGCTATCAATTTATAGAATTCGAATCCGTAAAAAAGGCAATAAAAAGATTCCACAACCACCCCAATCGCCCTTCTCGCTATTTCTCTTCCTCCCACAACTCCACCCACCCTCCCTCTCACAAACGACCTTTCTTCACCATCTTCCCTACTTTAATTCAGTTTCAGTCGGTCTGCATGTGCAAATGCACGTGAAACACTTTGGAATTGTATGGAATGAATGCGGCACAAGCGTCTCTCTGCGCTCTGTTGTGGTGTGTTTGTGTGTGTGTTTGTGTGTGTGTGTGGTGTGTGTGTGTTGTGTGTGTGTGTGTGTGTGTGTGTGTGTCTGCGTGCACGCGCGACTGTGGTGTGCATGTGTGTGTTATGTGTTATGTGTGTGCG
>JADBJO010015356.1:7500-12500 GCA_016801955.1 Conus betulinus
AGGCAGGCAGGCAGGCAGGCAGGCAGACAAGCACACAGACAGGCAGACAGACAGATAGACAGGCAGACAGACAAAGACAGAGAGAGAGAGAGAGAGAGAGAGAGAGAGAGAGAGAATATTAAATCTGAAATCTGACCGGTTGTGTTTATTTAGAGATTGTGCTGATTTCTCTCTGTCTTCAAAAACAACAACAACGACGACGACAACAACAACAACAACAACAAGAAAAAAAAGCAACAACAGCAGCAACAAGAACCAAACAAAGGAACAAAAAAACACCGGTCTTAATGTTGTTAGACATTATAAAAAGTTCTGCTCAAAGTGTAAACCTTTAAATATAAGGGACAATAAGGTGATCTACATGAAAGAATGGATAGAAGCAGGTGTAACAAAAATTAACCATGTAATGGGATGCAATGGAAATTTTCTGTCCCTTTAATGATTTTAAGGTAAAATACCCAAACGTTACAAAAAATAATTTTTTTTAGCATATGAGGGAATCATCAGAGCTATTAGAAAATATCAAGAAATTCTCAATTACAGAGAAAGACATAGCACATGTTATTGATGAGGAAAAGAAAGTATGGACCTTGACCCAGAAAGACAACAAAGTGCTTAAATCGATCCTACTTGGTTCTGAAATTACACCAGCAGCAGTGATCAAGTGGGAAGGTCTGTATACTAGACTCAAGTGGAAAGATAGATATTTTTAAAAACCTCTAAAAAATTACTACAGATACTCAACTGAGATGGTTCCAGTTCAGACTTGTACACCGTATTCTCCCCCACACAAAAGTTCCTTCACATGTGTAAACTCACAGACTCCCCACAATGTAATTTCTGTAACTCAGAAACGCAGACAATTCAGCACTTGTTTTTGGAATTGCATTGTAATTCAAAATTTCTGGAATGACTTCGAATTGTTTTACGGAATAAATGTCCTCATTCTCTAAGACTAATATTAAACGAGCAACTAATCTTGTTTGGTTGTGCAGAAAATGTAATAACAGACAAGCCTTTAGATTTCATACTACTGTTTGCCAAATTTTCATCTATAAAAGCAAGTTACACAATTTGAACCCCACAATGCCCAGTTTCATCAATAGTTTAAGTATAAGGGTAAGAACAGAAAAAAATATTTAGCAGGAACTGTAGGGAAAACCCATGAATTCGAGCTAACATGGAAAAATATATGCCTTTATTTATGTAATCTAAGCCTTATGTGTGTAGACATCATGTTGCCAGAGCGGACGGTGTGGCGGGATAATCTCTCCATTGCGATATGACATTGTCCATCCATAGGGCTTACGTATAAAAAAAATGTTATGCGATGCCATTTGGTAATAGTTTCTATTATTACCTCTGTTTCATAATAGAGATGTGCCTTCTTTTGTCCATCACCTACTAAGTGTCTAATAACTATATGTAACTGTTCTGAAACTATGTTTTTGTTTGTCCTGTACATGCGTCTGGTTATTGTTTTTTGCTTTTGGAAGTTGTGTGATGGATTGTGCAGGAATGGAATATTTATAATTTCTGATCTCCCAGTCACCCACAGCAAGACCAGAGAGATATCTACACAGGTAGAAACACACTGGACTTCTTTGGCTTGTATTTGCATACAAAATATCAACTAAACACCATCAGACGTTCATATTGCAGCCTCAACACGTTATCGATTCGGCACTCTCGTGCATTGCTAAATTTCATGGGCAGGTAGTGCACACAACTGATCATAGCAGGGCACACCCTCTTGTATACATTGATCTAATAGTAGTTCTCGTCTGAGATATGTGTTCTTCATACAAAAAAAAAACCCCCAGCCTTTGTCTAATTTCACATCATGATTGTATTTTCCTTCTTTATTTAAACACCACACACACACACACACACACACACCACACCACACACACACACACACACACACACACACACACACAAAACCCAACAACAACAACAACAGCAACAACAACAACAACAACAACAACACAACAGCAACAGCAGTAACAACAACAACAACAACAACCGCGAAACACTTTTAACAATGAACTGCGCAAAACAGTATTGCTCCATGTCCGGGATTTCACTGTTCACATATGCAGAATATATTTCCTAAAGAAATTGCAAGAAAAACCGTATTTTAACGATGTGAAAAGCAGGCTAAAACAACTGCCATCGTTACTGAAAAACCGAAATCAAAATATAGCACGTCTGCATTTCTGAGTTTGTTTCTAGAATTTACACCCGTAATTTATGTGTGAGGGATATCTGACAACACGATCCTGTTGAGGGGGTGGGGGTACAGGTGGGGTGGGTGGGGGATGTTATAGAGTTCTCAGTATGAGTAATCTTGTGGATAGTTCAATTGGCAGTAGGATAATCATTGGCCAAATTGGTTCTGTAAGCGTGCCAGTCATTTTGTTCATGTAAGTGTGACTGAATCTCTATGCTTTTTGCCTAATATTTTCCATCTGATGAACTACATGATAGAGGGGTATATACATGACATTTTTTTTTCTGACCTGGAATTAATTATTATTCAAATTAAAGATATAAACCCAGACAACATAAAAACTGTCAATACGGTAATTCAACAAGACCAGAACCGCTGAAGAAGAAAGAGGAGAACATCTGGAAAAAATCTTTATTTCCTTCATTCTTTTCTTCAGCCTCGTTTTTCCAGTTTTTGAATAATACCAGTGCTTCTTTCCTTCGTATAAATAGTCATTCAGCCCTCATTACTACGGCCCCCTTCTACCTGCCACCCTAGCAGATAGCAGAACCAATGACAGTAGCCTATATATTATCAGATCCTCTTTGACTCTTTCAGAAAAGGAAAACACAGGTGAGAGTAAAATAATTCACCCAAATTAAAAAAAAAATGCCTTTGGACTTCGCCATTCGTAATCAAGAAAATATCCTTCAGCAATGTCTTGTGTATAAATCTCATCTGTTACGAAATAGAGTTTTATTTTCTAACTCACTCCTGAACTAAATATGGTTACCAAGACTTCAAGATGGCGTCGCTAGTTGGTGAGATTATCCATTTGACTGTTTAAGAGTATGTGTTTTTCGGCCAATCATGAATAGTCTTTTGCCTTCCTCATTCTTTGGCTGCATACGACAAGCCATGCAGCATGCACATTTTACTGTTTAGCCGTTATGTACAGTGTCTATCTTTGTCTTGAACAGTGACAGAGCTGCACCACATGGAATGTGCATTTTCCACGACAGCTCTTTAGAATGTATATAGTTCACACCTATTTGATTACATACATTATATTTTAGACAGTCAACAACATCAATTACGATTTCCTCCTGGGGTCATTCAATCACAGTTCGGGGTTATCACAAAGTCAAATAATATCACAAAGCGGGGTTAAAGAGATGAAAATCGCCCTGACTGGGAAAAATATATTTGTATGTCAAAAAGACGATTTTGTACTGGAATTTGGGGGTGAGTAAATTTTGTCAATGCCACATGTCAGCGAGGATAGCAAAATTATACATGGCTTGTGGACTTCTTGTGTTTCTACGCCATTGGTAGAGCACAAAGATTTGGGAGAGGAAAGTCTAGCAGACGACAGAAAATGAAGGGTCATGTGGATCGTGCTCCGGACATGGGATATGTCTGCGATTCAGACACAGTATGGATCAAGGGCTGAAACTGTGCAATGGATATGTTTTGGTAAAGGCTAATCCTCTGACAAAAACCAGGCGCATGTTTGAGTGTAATGGAGAACCTGTAACGCTTTGGGCCTAATCTGTAACTGTGGACACGGACTTACAGCCCTGGATGTCACGTGATGTGAGGAGTTGTCTGCCTGCCTGACCCATTAATCTAAACATAGAATGGTCTAAACCTTGACAGCCAGTCTCCTCAGTTGATACTGTACCATGCATCTCGCTGCGGCACTTTGACCATACTGTACAAAAAGTACTGTATCTTCAATATTGATCTTGCACAGCATCAAATCTGTTTAAATTGATTAAAACCCGTTCGGTGCCTAGCTTGACGAGATAACTCGACGGCAAGAACGCGTACCCTTCGCTACCATGGCCATCGAGTTATCTCGTCATGAAAATCCGGAATTTTCTTTGTTTTATATTTATACTGCTTACAAAACAGACGATATTTTCAGAGAGGTAGTCTCTAGATTCTATTGATAGCTGGTAAGCTTGTTTTCCTCGATGAGAAAGTCAGCAGATTAAAAAAAAAAAAAACCATTTTTTGGGGGGAAACCCTCTGGCAAGTAGGATTTAACTTTAAGCTTAATTCCCAGACAGCGAAAGGGTTTTAATTTAGTGAAACAAATATAAATTCAAGCACGGTGTTTTTGTATGAAATGGATTTTTTAAAAAACCTGAAATCATTATTTTCAAAACGATGTGACTGAGGGCGGAAAACGAAGCAAAATTTAGAAAGAGAGGGGGTTAGGTACCGCCAAGGACATACACAAAGTGCAGGACAAAACACAATGCGTTTCGACCTCTTGGGTCTTCTTCTCCTCTTTGATCTTCCGCCGAATATGAGAAGATAAGTGGTTTCTCGTTCTTTGTTTTCACTGTCCTAAATGATTTTGCTTTTGCCTGAAGAAGACCCAAGAGGTCGAAATGCATTATGTTTTTTCCTGTACTTTGTCTGTCTATGTCCTCGGCAGTAACTAACACCCTCTCTTTCTTACTTCTGAAATCATTACACACAAGGAAAAAAGAAGATCAAATAAATAAAAGACAAAATGAGTGTAGCAGCCTACTGTGTTGCTCCCAGATTTGTGGACGCTTGGTCCAGTTCTCAGCAGCATGCAATGATTGTGAACACATCAACGGTGAAACACTTTCATGTGCACGTGCCCTGACGCCCCCTCCCCTCCCCACCTTCCTTCCCCGCCCCAGTTTTCTCCTCATCGTCTTTTCCATCTGTCTTGCTATATTCCACTCTCCAAAATAGATAAAAGCAAAAACACACACAGAGACACACGCATTCACGCATGCACGCA